>JACCGJ010000481.1:19428-37057 GCA_013407085.1 Atriophallophorus winterbourni | reverse complement strand
TTCGGCCAACTGGTTCCGCCAGAGGTGTAGTAGCGTCTAACGGAAGTCTCATTTCACGACCGGTTACCATGAAGTGAGGAGACTGTCTCGTAGAAGAATGTACACTAGCTTGGTAGGCTAGCAGCACCTGTGGAATGGCATCGTCCCAACTGCGAGCACAACCAGTCGATATAAATGACTTCAGGAGAGACTTTAGAGTTCGATTAGTCCGCTCCACAAGTCCGTTACCTTGGGGTGGTAGGCAGTGGTTCTAGTCTTTTTGATGCCCAGTACAACGCATAATTCATGCATAATAGCACATTCAAAGTTAGATCCTCTGTCAGAGTGCAGTTGTTTCGGGGCACCCCAGCGTGAAAATAGTTTTAGCTGTTGTGATTGCATCTATTCGTTTAACCGGAACTGCTTCGCACCATTTGGTAAAGTGGTCGACCAGTACAATGATATATTTATTTCCTTGTATCGTCTCGGGTGGTGGGCCAACAGCATCGACACATACCAATTCATTCGGGAATTCTGTAAGTAACCCTTGAAGTGGTGCAACATTATGTTTGTTTGGATTCTTGGTTTGTGCACATAGCTAGCAAGCTTCACAAAAATTGCGTATGTCTCTTCTCTGATGAGGCCATCAATATCTACTTCTAAATGCCGCCTCAAGTTTGTTCTGACCAGCATGACCTAATGATGAATGAAGTTTATCAAGTAAGGTAAATATGTAGCTTTCGGGAACTACTAGCAGTTGAGTGAAGCCTGCAACATTTTGGATGTACATAACTCCATCGACCATGCGTAGCGAATTTCAAAGAGACCTTAAGCAACGAGCTCCCCAACTGAAACCTGCCATCTCACTTGTACTAGGCTTTTCCCCCAAAACACTCAAGCGGTTGTACAGCAACTGAATGTCTTTATCATTTTTTTGAACATCAATCCAAGAAGAGTGGTTATCTGATTCGATGGTAACGGATAAGGTATATGTAGTTAAACACGACGGGCATGAAACGTGATCACGGAGTGGTCGGCGGGATAAAGCAACTGCGTTGAGGTGCCGTTTTCCGGGCCGGTATACGCAGGTATAATCAAACTGCTGTAAGGATTCCTGCCATCGGGCAATTTGTCCCTCTGGGTCTTTGAAATTTTGTAGCTATTGTAATGAGGCATGATCAGTACGAACAACGAATTTGCGTCCGAGTAGATAGTGCCGGAAGTACTTAGTGAAATAGACTAAAGCCAGCATTTCCTTTCTAGTGGTACAATAGTTTCGCTCAGACTTATTGAGACATCGTCTGGCATATGCAATCACGTGTTCTAGATTATTGCTGTCATTTTGCGACAGGACACATCCGATTGAACTATCACTGGCATCTGTATCCAATATTGAGACACCGCCATTCAAACCAACATCAGAAAAACACAAAATAGGAGCAGAACACAGGGAGATTTTCAATTCGGTAAATGATTTATCGCACTCACTAGACCATTCAAATTGTTTTCCCTTTTTGGTGAGTTTATTCATTGGCTGAGAGATATAAGAAAATTGAGGAACAAATCTACGTTAGTATGGAGCCAGACCGAGAAAACTACGTACTTCTTCCACATTTTTCGGTGTCAACCATTCTTTTATCTGTTGTGTTTTTTCGGGATCACTGGAGACAACACGATGCGAAATTATATGCCCCAGGTATTTCACGTTCGTTTTCATGATTTCACATTTCGACGGGTTCACTTTGAGTCTCACGCTTGTGAGTCGGGAAAACACCTCTGTGAGATTAGATAAATGTTCTTCTGTGGATTGACCATGAATGATTATATCGTCCAAGTAAACCAAACACCTATTAGGGATCATGTCATCGAATATAGAGTGCATCAACCTCTGAAACGTTGCAGGTGCATTGCACAGTCCAAAAGGCATGGTTTCGAACTCAAACAAACCAAATAGGACCGAAAATGCTGTCTTGGGGCGGTCTTCAGGTGCCACCTCAACCTGCCAATATCCGGATGCTAAATCGAGGGTCGAGAACCACTTTGATCCAGCTAACGCATCCCACGTATCGTCTATTCGAGGTAACGCGAATGAATCCTTTTTGGTAGCTGCATTTAAACGTCTATAATCCACACATATCCTGAGCGAACCATTTTTCTTTTTACAAGCACAATAGGTGAAGACCAGGGTGAGTTAGAGGGTCTTATTATGTTCTTTTCTAGCATGTCTGACATCAACGTACGCAGCTCCTCTTTATAATGAAGTGGAACACGCCGAGGTGGCTGTTTAACTGGACTTTGGTCACCGGTATCGATATTGTGGTGAAGTACGTTGTTTCGACCCAGAGGGTGTCTATCTGATGCAAAAACAGCCTCATTAGCATCTAATAGATTTTGCAGTTTATCCCTTACGGTGGCCGGAAGATGATCCGTCGTTACCGGGACATGCGCTTTTGTCACGATGTTTACCGACCGGGGGGTACAGCATTCGTGGTTTGCTTCCAGGGGTACGCGTATATTACCAAACCAAACACAACGATTGCTGATATCTAGGAGAGCTCCAGTTTTTGTTAAAAAATCATATCCAAAAATAACATCAAACGGTAAATCTCGGACGACAACGGTGTTGATGTAATAAAACCGATATTTCTACGTCCGCGACTATTACACCTTCTGTGGCAAGGCTACCGCCATTAACCGCCATTAACCGTTCAGGGCTTCCTGGAACCACATTTGCAGTAATTTCATCCACCAATTTTTTATTCAACAAACTGCACATAGACCCAGAATCAAGCAAGCACACATGATCTTTGTGCATAAGTCTCAACTTGAAGAATGGCAAATGCTTACCAAAATTATAAAGTACGGTAGATGCGATGAACGGGAAAGGGGACTCACGTGAAGGCAATCGGCGGGATGCTCTGCAGAAAGGAGAAAGATGCACCTTTTTACCACTGTTGTAGCATAGACGTGTATCTGGTCTATAGTTAATGTTAGCGAAACCAGAGTTTCTCTGAATATTTTGTTTGCTATCCGGTGCAGGTTCCCTTTTCCGAACTCCGAAACTGGATAATGAATGTTGCTCTTCCGAAATTCGAAGGATTTGGTCGATTAAGTTTGCCTTAAACTCCGCTTCTTCCAAATCTTTTGCGGAGACAGGAGAAAGTGTTTTCGTGCTTCATGATTGATTATTCCTTCGAAAACTCTTTCTAGGATCCTTTCGTCCTTTTCCTTTTGTGACAATTCCGGAAACGCCAGTCTTGTCAACTTCCGCAACTGGTAAATGAAGACCACAACTGGTTCCGCGTTTAGCTGTCGCCGTTCGTTGAAATCTCGGCGATGGTCTGCTTGCAGTCGATTTTCGGCAAAACAGTGTACAAACAACTTAAATAGACCGTCTACTACGTCAGAGATAGACAATTTCGCTATTTTAGCGTACGGAGCGTTAGACAGGAGTGCAATGACGACATCGATCCGGTCATCGGCAGGAAAATGTTTTATGTACCGACGGACTCTTGATTCCCATACGAAATAATCATCCCCAACTTCCAACTTTTCGGGTGTAGGAATTGGAGGTGGTTTTCTCCGCGGAAAAGAATGAACGACAGTACCGAACTCTTCGGCCGCAACAAGTTCGGGCATGTCTTCCGAAACTGAATTCTCCTTGCTCATCATAAAATGTTATTGAAAAAATAGATTGTCGAAAAAAATAATATGTTCCGAGTTTAGATCCTGGCGTGGTCGCCAAAAATGTGATATCCAATGAACAACACACAGTTTACCAAACAGTATAATCCACAAAGTCAGAAGACAGAACACGGGCACGTAGGCTTATATAATACCACCAAAACAATTACAAGGTCTTTTCAACAATTCAAACAAAATTAGGTTTAATACTACATTGTAGTCTCAATCATCAAGTATTCTCAGAAACGTTTAGGTCTGGTGGTTTCCTAACCTTCATGTTTCAATGTAGAAATTCCGGGTAATTCACATGAATTCAGGATCTTCTCCAAAGCTATAATGAAGAAAGTTTTCTAACATATCTTTCTGGTGTTCATCTTTCTTTTAAACATTGTTATAAAATTTATTCATAGATCCATTCATCTTTGTTAGGCTGATGGAAATTCCGTTGTACAATTCCTAGAAAAATATCTATCATGTCATCTGTTAAATATTGTCATAATGTAGCCGGTGGGGTAGTCAGCAAATTTTTCGGAATAAATTCTGTTATGTTCCTTGAATTGCACAAATCGAATATTTTATTACGAACTGTTTTAACAGACTGAGTCATGCTTACGCCTGGTGTGGATTATCGGCCGACTTTCGGTTCATTATGCAAACATCTCACGTCCTCGGTTAATATGTGGCAGCTGACGGGCATCTGGCCTCTTATAAAACATTTCACGTAATCGATCCAATAATAATGTCGTGGTTCTTACGTTAACAGCACCTAAAGATTGAGGCCCGTTTAATCTATTTTGAACGCTAATTGTATTCTTCCACGTATCCCTAAACACATAAGAAAACCGATTGTTTAAACGCGTTTTTTATGGAAAAGGCTTAGAACTGAACACGCCGATTTTAATTGTCAATCGATTGCTTACTAACTGTATGATTCAACTAATCGAAACACTTGGCTCGTTCAAGGGACCTTTAATAATTGCATTATGTTCGATAGAGGCTGACGTTAACCCTCTCATCAGACAATAAAGCAATTTGTCGCTCTAACATTTCAAATAGAATCCCGTGGGAACACTAATTATCACGGGTTCGCGATTGTCTTTGCTGGACCTATCTGCGATTCCTGCTGTTGTGTTGTGCGGGAGAATGAGCTCAACATAACTTTCAACAGCACGTGACGAGAAATCATCGCAGCTCCTTGATAAAACATTTTCCAGATTATATCAAACGCAGAAACATAATCGAACAATAAGTGGTTTGATGCATTTGTATGAGTATATAATGTCAAAAAATATAAATTATCGCTCCTGATTGTTGGGATGAATGCAGTTTCAGAATACTGCAGCGCGTTTTGATTAAATGATTAGCAATTTTAACTACATTCACATTTGCTCTGAGCTGTGAAGTATCAAATTTGCGAATATCTATTTCTCTCACTCACTCACTCACTTAGTCCTCTCCGGGCCGGGTGGCACATGAGGCGAAGACAACCCCACGTCAGTCGTTTTGGTCTGCCGCTGATTCCGTTGCCGTTTGCACCGTGAATTTTTGTGCATGCAGTTCGCATTATAACGTTCTGCGTCAAGATCCCTTGTGCCGTCCCATTTTTCGTTTACCTTGCGGAAGCCAGTAAATGGCTACCTTCGTATGCGAAATGGGATCCATACTGCAGAGATGACCGAACCATCTCCACCGTCGTTTTTTGACTACGGTAGATACCACCTCCAGACCAGTTTTCTCAGGAGCATTTCATCCAAAATGGTGTGTGGCCAAAAAATCCGTAGAATCCTTCTCAAGCACTTAGTTTGAAACACGGTCATTCTATTTGTATCAATTAGTCCATTTATGTAGACGTATTCACTATGTTGATGAATGTAGGTTGATATTAAATTGCAGATTATTCTGACATCATATATATTTTATATATGTTTCCAAGGTTATCACAACTGGAGTGGTTTCAGGTATAACCTCCCAATTACAAAACTGTTCTAATGGCGCACGTTTCATATAGTCTCAGACAACCAAGTGGAGCTACTTGCCTGCAAGCGTGGTCCTGTGCGGCTCAAGGAACGTCTTCTATTGACAGAAGAAGGTGCGAAGGCGTCTGACCGTGCCTCAAAATGAGGGTGATTCGGTCAGGCGGAGATTGTATGTCCATGAAATTCGTCAAACTATTAGAAAGAAAACCCTCATATCAAACCTCCACTGCCTTATGGCTACATCCAATCACGGAAAAGGCTTCAGGAAACATCCTCGAGGACGAAACCGGAGCTGAAATCCCGTCAGGCAAACCGAAGCTGTATTCAACTTCGTTATGCTAACTCCTGCTACGGCATCGTTGTCAAAATGTCTGAGTCTAGCTGTTCCTATGGTTTAAGTTGTTTCGTAAAGAGGAAGCAATATATATATATATATGCGGATTGCGGGAACTATTAATCTTCGAACAAAAAAGCCGAACGACAAACACAGACAGGAGCGAAAAAGAAGAACGCGCTTAAAACCTATTTCAATTGGTTTTACTTAATCAAGTGATACAATCGAGACATTAACAATTACACTCTTTTGGTGATATTAGCACAGCATTTTTGAAGCAACGGCCGTAGAAATTCAGATTAGTATAAAGTAGTCTCATATATCTCCCTAATAATTGTACATACTGCTGGAGTAAGCCGCGACTCATTACTAGAATATTTTTCTAAAGATCATAGAGTTGCGAAGCAGCCGTCGCCGTCTTCGAACTTGACCAATGATTCAAGGTAATTCAATCAAATTAATGGTCCAAAAAGTATGAAGCTTAACAACAACCATATAACAACCAATATAAAATGCCGACCAAAATGTCAGCTTTCAATAGATTCAAACATGTTTGAATGAAGAAATCACAAAGACTGAAGACTGAAGTCTTTCAGACAAGTTGCGTCTTAATCGACTGGTTTATAGACGTAGACGCTTCTACAGCCTCGAAACTCACCGAAATCTTCTACGATGTTACTGGTTAATCTATCAAGATTTCTTTTAATTAAAAAAAGATTGAAAAACTCGTGGTCGGAGACTAGAGTTAAAAAGCAGAGAATGCTGCGGCTCCCCGTGTAATTTTCATTTTCCACTCGGGTGTTTAACGCATAGAATTCATAGCCGCCTGATGCTGTGTCGTAGCAATCAGAAGTGAAGTTTAACGCGTAGTTGGACTACCGACAATTTGTTGAACAATGGTAAACCTTTTAAATTGTCTACCTTGATAAACCCTGTCTTATTTAACTGAACGTTCTAGAGAAGTCAGTAATCAAGCTCAAACCGGAATTGTTCTCTCAGATTTTATCGAGAAGAAGAGAAAGTAACCATAGTTTTTAGGCGAACGGATTTCAGCTTTGACAATAAAATTGAAGATTAACCATGGACACCTAGAGATTCAATTATGTATCTCATTTTTAAATCACCATTTTATAGCACAAATAAAATAAAAATCTAAACACCACCTAAAATGAAGCTTGGTAATCATTAGTCAAAATGACGCTGCTAGCCCCGATGTACGATCGGTAAAATCTCATAAAATTACGGTGAGCGAATCTCGCGGGCCTAAAATCCTAGTAAAAGTAATTAGAAGGCTAATGCAATGTTCAAGCGGTTATGTCCCATTTTATTTCACAGAGCCCATCTTCTAAGCCTTCGAAAACTCGTAAGGTTACGGAAAAGGTGCGAAGTTAACAGTAGAAAATTTTAATGCAAGAAAATTTACTTCCTACTGTCCTGTCTAGCCTTGAGATGTCAATCATTATCAATTTGGACAGTGTTACTCCACTCGAGGAGTTATCCTTCAAAGTTTAAACTTGCGCTTGAAGCAACTGACCCACATAAATCTTTTGGCCTAGACGACAATCACCATCAAATTATAAAGAACATGGCACAATTACTAGCAGAACCTGTGTGTCATCTTTTTACGCTTCCTTGGTCCTATGAAGAACTGGATAATAGGCTTCTTAAACAATAGATACTTTCGTGTAAAGCTAGGCAGTATAAATTCCCCGAAAATAAGAGTTTTTAGTGGAGTACCAGAAAGTTAAGTACTCGGACCGCTACTTTTTATTATTTTCATCATAGAATTCACTGTGTCGCTCAAGTGTCCATGGCATATTTTTGCGGATGATGTCAAGTTTCTTGGATCACTGAATGCACAAGAAATTTTTTAGGATATCGAAAAGGTTATGGAGTGGTCTGCTTTATTTGATCTACCATTAATCCTCTTGTGTAAAGTCGTTAAGAACCTGAAGGTTGCTGTACCAGATGGTCTAATTCCCAAACAGTGCGTTTGCTCTACATCGGTATAGAGGTTTCAGCGGAATTCGAAGTGGCTGATCTATGTGCAGCTGTTGTACAACGAGCTAGGATCAGTTTTATCAGTTTTATCCTAAAGGTCTCCGCAGGGTTTTCATACAATTATACAACGCAGTCATGAAACCACATTTCGAGTATTGCTTTCAATCTTGGTCACATAATTTTCGAACTGATATTGCTAAGCTTGAAGGTGTTCAGCGCCTAGCTACTCATATGACTATATGGTAATCAGTTAGGTCTTATGAGGAACGATTGTTAAGTCTAGATCTCTTCACGCTGGAAAAGCGACTACGTGGAGACCTCATTGAAACCTTTAAATCATAGTAGTATTTAGTACTCTTCATTCAAAGTAATTCAAAGTAATTCCAAGATTTAATTTTCCAAAAAGCAATTTTTTTACCAACATGTAAAGTCAGGATGTGCATTTAGCTGCGAGGTTGTATACGGTAAACATATACTTGTCAAAATAATATTATGCTTAGATCCCCCGCACACCACAACCGGTTTCTAGCTGTTTGCCGTCATTAAGTGGAGACCTTAAGATTTGGTTCAGTAAGCCTCGAAACGGTGGATAAGTGGTAAACTAAGTTGTACTTGCATGCCACTGGTACATAGGGTTCATACAAATAACCACGATGATCAAACACAGAATCATAAAGAGATTCTTAGTCATGCACTCGAGGGGCATATGGATGACCGAGGTGATGTGTTGTAAATGCGGGGGATGGAAGCAACACTTTACTTTGGTCATCCATAGGCGCCTCAAGTGCTTGACAAAGAATCATGTTGTGATTTTGTGTTTGAACATCGTGGTTTGTTGTCGAACCCCATGTAACAGTGGCATTCAAGTATAACATTGTGTACTTGTCAAGTTCAAAATTGAACATGTTCAGGCTTGATGCACAAATGATATGTGGGGACAGAATGTTCCATATAAAACAAACTCGGACAGCAAAGTAAATACTTCGACAATTTGATCGAGACTGTGGAATAATTAACTTGTAGCCCTGCGATCTGCTATCACGTACTCCTTGCCGAGTGAAATGCCAAGTGTGGGCTCACGAGTCCAACAAATAAAACTGGCCAAATGTCTGGTATAAAGTTTGTTATTACTTCTTCAGCGAAAGTGTAGAATATTACCTGAATCGTTTTCCCAAACAGGCTGTTTGTTCCACTTCGGTAAGAAGTTTCAAGAAGGGACTCGACTATGTTAGACCGTTGTTTTTTCCAAATTTTTATCCATAATGGAATAGTTGATACAATCTCAATAATGTCTTTCAAACGCAGTAATGCCTCCGTCAACTTTTAGTGAGGTGACCTTTTCGGTTGCACTTCAGTTTACACTCATACCTTAATAAATTTATAAGACCTTGTTTGAAGTGGTGAACGTTTTTCTGTGGCACATCACGGAAAAAATTTTAGAAGCTTGATTGGCGACCGGCTACAAATCTTCATTTGAAAACTAAACATTTTGCATTTTAAAAGCGGTACACTTTTACCGCGTAATTTCAAGGACGTATCATATTTCGTATAAATTGAAATAATGTTGAACATTGAAAATATGGTCCACGATGGATAGACTTATCGGTTAGATTAACTGTATGTTGTATACGTATGTCATATAATGGGTTTCACTTCTGTTCGTGTTTCAAAAGTAGGCTTCAATTTTTGAGTGTATGCCGCAGATCTTTTCATGGAAGACAATGGGTTGGATCTGAAGAAACAATCCCATTTTATTATATTTGCTTAACGCAAAGTTATGACACAAATTTATATATGACTCTTCTCGCGGAGTTATTCACGTTACATTTTATTGCTTTTTCATGAAACGCTCACCGCAATCCTCTAAATATCATGGAACTGGCCCCCGTATTGTCAAAGTTACATTCTAATCTGAAAACATGGTTCCCATTGCCTTAAACTCTGATATCTGAACCGACGTAATGTGCCATCTGAGATTTGTATTCGCTCTGCTTTGGATAAACTCCGTGAAAATCGTTCAGGTACTACTCGTTAAACTCAACAGCCCGTTGTAGTTTATTCAATGGGCACCACCGACTTTGCTGGTACTCCATCCCTGCGACAAAAGGCTCGACACAACTGACATTCTCCCTGTCACCCCAATCTACTTCGCATGAATACTCAGCTAAAGATGTCGGAAAAACGTGCAACAGCCGATCCTTACAAGGTCGGCTCCATACAGAACGGATTAGAAAACACAAATAGCACTCTGACACTGCGAGAACCTTTCTTGTTTTTACACTAATGCTCAAGACTTCATTAGTAAATTTGCCGAATTATCATTACGACAATCTGCATAAATTAAACCTTGCTTCGGTCGCCGAAACGTGGTTATCCCCTGATATTGTTGATTCCGAGATCTCAATGCCGAATATGCGACTCCTCCGACGAGATCGTTTATTCAGAGGCGGGGGCGTGCTCTTCTATTACTGTGATTCTATAGGTTGCGCAAAAACTTCCCCTAAACT
The DNA here is from genome assembly GCA_013407085.1 of Atriophallophorus winterbourni. Taxonomy (NCBI): domain Eukaryota; kingdom Metazoa; phylum Platyhelminthes; class Trematoda; order Plagiorchiida; family Microphallidae; genus Atriophallophorus; species Atriophallophorus winterbourni. The sequence continues at coordinate 26,576 of JACCGJ010000481.1, read as the reverse complement.
TTCTGCTGTGGATATTTTATGGTGTATTTTCAATTTGAGGAACAGCGATATTGTGCTATTACCCGTAATTTAACTTTCCCCTTTGAATATTGTGACATGATGTTCTTACTTCTTTACGCTCTATACTATCTAAATGATTCTCTCATGTTTTGCTATTGTGTGACTTTAATTGCCCCAGATCGACACTGAGTTAACACAACACTACTTTTCTCCACAACTTACTGATGTAATAATTGCTCATCCACTCTACGATCTTATTCATGAAGCGACTAGATTTCGTGGAAACAATCCATCCGTCATGGCTTTAATACTCACGAACTCATGCTTGATAATTTATGCATTGAATCGCCTTTAAGTCGCAGTGATCATGTCGTACTATCATATTCCAACGTCTGTTATGCCTTTAGTCAGACTGTACTAAACCTTCGACTCGCCGCATTAACAGTTACAACCCTTTCTGCAACCTCGTAGCCGCCAACACTTGGGATTTCCTGAGGACAGAGGATCTTGATATTGCTTGGTCCATGTTTGTCAGCTAGTGGCACATCTTACTTGAACAAACTTCAACATGTAAAGCCATCAGTGTCGGACGGTGATCACCGTTTCTATTCAGCAGAACACGAAAGTTCATTATACGAAGGAACTGATCCTAGTATACGTTCAAATTTTGCCAGACAACTGCAAAATGGGAAGCCTATAAAAGCCTCAGAAATCGTTCCACCTTACTCTGTCGTGAAAACAGGCTTTTTCATCAAACAACCTGACCACAACGTTTTTGTGAAACCCGAAAAGCTTATATCAACATGTTATTGCAAAATGTAAAGTACAAAGCGGTATTCCATCGCTTATGTTCTCAGATCATTTAACCCCCACAGCAAAGGAGGCATGTGATAATTTACGGTCTCAATTCTCTCCAATCTTAAGCACCGTGCATGCTAACACGCTACTTCCTAATCTAGATTCTTCTGAACTCTCTTCAGTGTTCTTTACCCTCTCTTTGGTCTGTCGAAAACTATTACAACTGAAACAATTTTCATTTACGGATTCTGAGAACATTCATCCAAAACCACTCCCAGTAGTATCCCGTTTTGTTCAGTGAACCACGTGCCGTATTCTTTCAGCGCTCGCTGTACATCGCTCACGTTCTCCAGGAATAAAAGTCTGATATCCCCTGTTTTCAAAGGTGGCGGCCGCTCGGATGTGCCAATTATCGCCCAATTTCACTCCTCCCGATCATCGCTAAAGTTATAGAAACACTTATTACTGATGAGCTCATGAAACACTTTGAAAATCGTGGTTTAATACTGACTCAGCAACGTTTTTTCGGCCATTCTTGCTTAGCTAATCCCTTACTGGTTCGAAATGACGTGATTGTATCCGTGAATTTAGGTGTCGGTGTTGATGTCGTCTTCCTATATTTCTCTAAGGTTCTTGATAAAGTTGGCCACAGACTTTAGCTATCCAAGCTCTATGGTGCAGGTCATCCATTACTTCCATGAATTGAAACTTTCATTTTTCTTCGAAAATGACCCGGGTGTTTTGACGCATATGGATTTGGAAGGTTCTGCCTAAACACTTCGTGTAGCCACTGTAGCTAATCGAAGTGTTGGCATGTTTCGGCCGTGCAGGCTCCCTTACCTGTGCGGCCCTTTTGCCTGGATCAGGCTTGTGCTTTCATCATACTATATACATACAATGTTTTCGTCGCCGGTTTTCAACTCGTTTGACATAACAATCTTCTCTCGTTTTCCCGAAGCATATGTTCGACCGCGCATAGAGTATGCAGTTCAAACATAATCGCCTTTGCATCGTAATGGCATTAGTTTTCTAGAATCACCACAACGTAGAACCTTGTCACATGACTCAAATTCCCATGCTAGAAGGATCGACTGCGTACCTGCAACTTACTTTCAGTGCACTACCGTACCGTCAGAGGAGATCTCATTCTAGCACATGGATCCTGACGTAACCGCTTCATCCTTGCAAATCAATATTTCGTTGTCTCACTCAAATCAAAACCGCCTCAAAATTGCTCAGCAACAGAGTAGATTGGATTGTTGCCGTTACTTTTTCTCCCTTCGAATTCGCAATCTCTGGAATTCTCTTACTGAAATCGTAGACGCGCCATCTCGTTCTGTCTTTAAACATCGCTTCGACACTCACGTTTTCTCAATTTCTCGTCACTTAACTTCTCAATCGACGATGTCTTAAGGGCAGCGTTGCCTGGTCTGGTGGGCGCAAGTGTTGAACTTCTGCCGTGTGAGAGAGCTACCGATCTAGACTATGTGGATGACATCGCACTTCTGGGAGATGGTCCTCATATAATGCAACAAGCCCTGGACCGCCTGGCACTTGAAGCTTCACAGTATGGCATGTGATTTGCGCCTAACAAGTTTAAAACACTTACCCAGTACTGGAGCGGCTCTCTTCCAAATTTAACTGTGCGATGTCGATCTTGAATTGGTTGACAGCTTTGTTTACCTTGACAGTTGTATCTCTGTTGGCGGTTGTGCCGAGGACGAGATCTCACAACGTGTTCGCAATACGGGTGTAGCGTTTGCTAACCTTCGCCACTTGTGGCGTCGACGCGATTTTTTACTCCATACTAAAGGCTGAGTGTAAACGCAGTGGTGCGTGATACACTACTTTATGGTTGCGAAACCTGGTCTATCCGAGCGGAAGGTGTCCGTCGGCTTTCTGTTTTTGACACCCGTTGCCTGCGTGGGATTGCTCGCATTCGGTGGCATCATCATGTTACAAATATAGATGTCTGCAAGCGGGTGTTAGGACAAGGTGCCCACGAACTGAGAGAAATGCTGATGCTTGCTCGTTTGCGATGGTTGGGGTATGTTTTAGGAATGCCTCTTTACCGTTTACTGTACCGTGCCTTATTCACAGAACCTGGCAGAAGCTGGGAGAAACGATCGGGTGGCCAGTCCATGACGTGGCGCGTTGGGATGAAGAAACTCACCGTAGCGCTAGGCTCAGTTGGGCGTATTCGTTTGCCTGGGCGGGGTCCAAAAGCTCCATCTAAAAATTGGCTGGAAACCTTACGCGATGTGGCTGCGAAGCGAAGTCAGTTGCGGCAGTGTATTTTATTATATGTGTCATAATTTTTTAATCCGGTATTACTTTATAAAAAACAAAAAAATCACAAAATCTAATGCAGTGAAACAAGCTGCTTTTTGCGCATTTGCTTTTGCATATTCTGCTTCCAAGCTTTACCGGAGGACGTAATGGGTCGTAATTCGATTTCGCGTGTTCTTTCTATCCAAAAGCCAATAAGGGCCAGTGATGATGCAGTCCATACGCGATTTAGGCTCGCTATAAGGCCTTCTAGCCAATCTTAGCCGACCCACTATATTAAATATCATGCGGTCATCATCAAGCTTGTAATCTTTTTCTATCGCAATGAACTATTGTTCTATTGTTGTAAGCACATTCGTGCTACTCACGCTGGGTCGAGCGTCATATCCCTAAAAGCTGGTCCGTCTGATAAATAGCAACTCATGTCTTCCTGCGACGTCTGACGTAAACCATTTATCTTCATTTAGCATTATTTTGTTTTGCGCCAGTATTCTTGGGGAACACGTCGGTTTCTTTATATCCCGTTCCGTTCATTTAACGCTAGATTTTTAACGGCTACTAAACCGTTCGATCATCCGTTATTTCTTTTTGTAAAATGTCGCAAACAAATGCTTACAACTGTCAATTTTTTAATTTTTTCTGTTGAAATCTACCGAATGCACATCAAAATCTTATCCGTACTGACTTTAGGGTGCTAGAAAACCGAATAGAAGCTTTCTCCTGACCAGCGCGGTGTAAGATCAGCTGCCAAATATCATAATAATAAATGATGAAATAAATTTTTGTGTTATTACCTTTTGTATTTTGGTTTCATTGTATAAAATATGCGAGATATTGAAAACGTTATTGCTTGGAAGAAATGCAGGCTACAAATTGTCCACCAATTCTTCCTCCTTTTTTGATGGAAGCTGAGTAAGCTATTGTCGTGTCATCATACACTTCTCCGAAAGAGTGAGAGTTGACAACCAGATCGGCTTACCATTCTCCACCACACTCATGAGGCTTCTAATACGCCTTGAACTTCACCATTGATTTTATCAACACAGCATCTTGCTGCAATGCGTTCCACTCGTTGACCACCCGATTAGACACTGTTAATTGCACCGCAAGCTGCCGCGGTCTCCACTTTTTCACCTTGATGGTATGACCACAATATTTCTTATCTTTTGGCAAGGGGAAAATTCCTGTTTGGTCGAAAATTCGGGGGGTGCGGTAACGAGGAAATCAAAGCTTTTACGCCCATACTCCACTGGATGAAGAGGCAACTCCTCGAAACAATCCTCATATCCTGTTACCACCTCTGTCGCTCTGCGCTGAACATTCTCGTGAATAGCTTGCTCATTTTCCGATAGTGGATAACAGGGCGGTACACCGTATCCAAGAAGTGGCTTGATATTTGAGTCATAGATTATATTAAATATATCAGGGTTAAGCACTAAGTTACTGGTGTACTGTCGCCCTCGGTGTTGATAATGACAATCGTGCCCGTTTAATTGGGACTTGATTGAACTTCCACAATTCATACGATTAGTGTCAAACACCAACGGTGCTGATCAATTTTATTTTACCATAATATTTTCATTGTTGATCGTTGAAATTCATTGTGTGAATGGTGAATTTCCCGTTATATCCAACGCAACCTTTTCAAGCGTACGTTGTAGACATTTGTTAGGGTTAATTGAATGCCTCATCCGTTATGCCGTTGAGCGATTGATCGAATTGCATTTTCGTTTTTTTGGGCCTATGTTTGTTTTCTTGATTTTGGTTCTCTGGAAGTAGATGTGTTCCGAATGTTGTTGTAGTGTTTAACGCTACTTTTTATCTTCATTGTAATAATTGGCCGATGGTTCGGTTTTGAAATTCACCTGATACCCTTCAGTTTGTGTCACGCGATTCCTTAATTAATGTTGGTTGGCATCATTTCATAAAAAGTTTGCACATTCGTTCGATTTTATTTAATTTGTTTACCTTTTTTGCAGATCATCTCAATTAATGCAACATGTCAGAGAAACATGTTGTAATAGCTGAACATCAACTGCAAGAACTACCACTTTCTACCTATAATTGTGAATATTGTGGATTTTCAGTAAAGACTAAGGCTAACCTGAGAGCGCATCATATTAAAACGCACAAGATTCTCAAGGTTAGTTGTTTAACTCTATCTTCATTGTTTGTTAGACCGATTCCGATTTGGCGTTCTTCTCCAAGCGTAAGCGTCAGTCCAAATATGTCTACCACTGTCCGGTCGTTCCTTGTAAACATAACATTGATTGCGGAGGTGGTTTTAGCTCTACTTCAAGATTGAAGCAGGTTTGCCGTTGTGCCTTCGGTTTGACATTCTGTTTTCAGCATTATCAGATCGTTCATATGCAACGTTCCTTGAAGTGTTCACGATGCAGTGCACTATTTTCAACACCCGCTAGTCTTTCGTACCATATGCGCTCTTGTGGTACCCTGTTTACCTGCCCGATTTGCTCTCGAGAATATTCTTATAAAAAGCATTTAGATCAACACTTTCGTAGAAGTGGCCATCGTGCCCAAGTGCACAATACTACCAAAAAGACCTGCCACACAACCTCAAGTCAAAACGGAATTGCCCCGGTCACCACTTCTCCCGGTGCAACCCCAGTTACAACTTCAATGCAATTCCAGACGTTGATGCTACCCGTTGTAGTTTTGCCGGTTACGATGACTGGTTCAATCGATTGTAAAACTGAATGCGGACCCACAAACGTGACGGGAAATTTCGCCAGCAGGTTGTCAATAATGCCGCTGATATTTCAAGCTGGATTTTCTTTGCCGGACTTATTGTCCAATGTTCTTAGTGGTGCACCTTCCACGATAAATCAATTTCAGGTATGTGCAAAACCACGCCAATATTGTGTAAAATTAAGACTATGCATTAATCCTTACAACTTTGTAATCCTATTTTTGAAGATCTTACATTGTGTGTGGATATACGTTTGGCATTCGTACCGCATATCCGAGATCATTACATAACGAATGCGCGCTCTGGCTCGAATGGGTTATGTGGGAACTTTGGCATCTGCGCTCAGCCCTCACTCCTAGAACAGCTATTATGTCGCCACTTCTCTACAATGCGACATTGAAGCTGCATTTAGATTATTGTATTAAGGTTTTGTGGCCATATCATCGGGAAGAAATAGTGTAGATAGTAAATGTACATAAGCTCGCCACCCGCATGACAGTATGTATGTGTGAAAATACAAGCCTGATTCAGGCAAGGTGCCGCACGGTCATAGACAGAATGTGGGCTAATATACTGTCAGGTTGCCCAGGCATAGACAACTATGAGAAAGAAAATAGAAATGATAGTGAAAGTTCAGCGTACAGCTCACAACCGGCGGCCAATCAATTTAGAACGATGTTAGCCGCACAGCACAAAAGCACTGTACGATTGCACATGTTAAAGGGGTTTGCAAGTATTCACTACGAAAACAGGCTTTTAACGTTAGTGTTTTTCTCTTTCAGGTAGAGGCAGCTTAAGGGCGATCTTATAGAAATCTTTAAATTCGTGAAGTGATCAAGTTTTCTTAATTTCAACATTTTTTGCAGTTTTCTACTGTTGTTGGCACAAAAGTCTTGAACTAAGTAAGGGGCATTCTACTTTGAGATCCAGAACATACCTTTAGCATTTAAGGCAGTTACCACCCCACCGCTTTTTGTACGGTATGTGATTAGGGCAATTACTTCTTCTGTGTCGTGCAGCGAATGCCGTGCTAAATTCATTTGCTACCGGTACTGAGCTGAATGCTAAAACACCTATATTTCACTAATATTCCAATTTTTTAAAATTTTTATTTTAATTTTATAAGTTCAGATTCTCATATCGTTCTAGGTCTGGACAACTTTGACAATACCATAAGAACCCCGCACTTATCCCCCGTGCATTCATGACTTTGCGCACTTGCTAGATCAGTTGACATTTCATAATATATATATATATAATCATGCTGCCGATGCAAATGAGTCACTACATTCTACCCCTGTGTCATCGCTGAATTTTGAACCAACAACAAATATATTGGCCTATTCCAAGC
>JACCGJ010000481.1:0-18428 GCA_013407085.1 Atriophallophorus winterbourni | reverse complement strand
TAAAGCGCGATTTAGATGCTGCTAGATCAACGATAGAGCGCTTGACAAATGAACGAAGAGGAGTCGCTGAAGAAGAAAACTTGATCGCCGGTACAAGTAGCAAAACTGAAGGGTTCGACTCGGCGGTAAGCTATTTGCAACCAGCGATGAACATGAGTATGGGATTGCCTAAAGTAGAATTATCTTACTTCGACGATAATCCGACAGACTATTGGAAGTTCTTGAAACAGTTTGAATGTTACATTGAGTCGAGGCTTATGGATCCAGGCCAGCGACTGTTGTATTTAATGTATTACTGTCGGGGCAAGGCTCGAAAAGCAATTGATGCATGTGTCATGCTACAACCCAATGAGGGTTATACGCGGGCAAAGAAGATTTTGAAAGACTTGTTTGGACTACCACATGTAATTGCCAGGTCAACATTAGAGGAGTTGCTTGATGAAGCTAGAAGACTTTCCAACAAAGTCGATGGTTTGTCTGATTTGGCCAAAAAAAATGGAAAATTGCCAAATCACATTGAAGCAAATGAAGTGTGACGCTGATTTGAATTCAGTCACAACTTTGGAAGGATTAGTGAAATGCTTCCCTGTTGCGTTACAACAGCAGTGGGCTGACGCAGCGGATACAATGCTTTGTGACGGGTCAGAAGTTGATTTTGCCAGTCTGACCGAGTTCGTATCTCGGAGAGCAAGAATTGCCAGGAGCAGATTTGGCATGCTAATAGATAGAACATCTGTCTCTTCGAAGCCATCAGAGAAACCAAGAATGCCAGATGGAAGTAGGGTGTTTATGACTACGAGGGAACCGAGGCCAATGCTGGTTGAATGTTTTCAATGTAGAGGACCTCATAAGATAGAAGATTGTCCTGTTTATCAGGAGGCTGACGTAAAAGCCAGATGGAATATGGCTAAGCAGCATGGAATATGTTACGTTTGCTTATGCCGGTCTCCCAGGGCATTCGATTGCAAGATTACGAATACTTGTTCCGTTGGAGGTTGTAGTAGACGACACCATTCTTCGCTGCATTATGATCGTCCTAATGAGCAACTGAAAAGTATAAACTGCAGTGTTACTGCTCTCAGTACAGCAGTAAGCTTAGGCTACCTGACAGTGAACATTGACACGCCAGTTGGACTTGTTCCAACCGTGGCTTTACTTGATAATGGCTCTGATACAACTTTGATCTCGCAGAGTTTTGTTGAGAAATTTTGTATGCCTAGTGCGCCAGTTGATGTGTCGATAGCAACACTTGGTCTTCATCAAAAGTTGAAAAGTTCGTTGTTAAGTTTCGATGTGCATTCGGTAGACAGTGATGAAATAATTCATGTTGCCGAAGCTTACACGGTTTCAAAGTTACCTGAAGCAGTGCTGAAATCTCCAAATATGATCAGCACGGAGTATGCACATTTGAAAGATCTGAAGTTTTCAGAAAATGTGGGGAGAGAAATAACTTTGCTTATTGGCTGTAACGTACCGGAAGCGCATTGGGTGCTTGAACAACGCGTAGGTGGTCGAAAGAAGCCATTCGCTACCAAGACGTTACTTGGATGGGTGCTAAAGGGACCAACCGATTGTTCGACAGTTGTTAATCATGTAAGTGTTCTCACCGCACAAACAAAAGAACGACAACGATGGATCAACACACGTCACAATTTGATTCCCGGTGATGTAGTATTGGTTGTGTCTGAAGAATTGTCGAAAATGTCGTGGCCGCTTGGTATTATTGAGACAGCGGAAGTGAGTGATGATGGTTTGGTACGAACGGTCAGCATACGAACAAAGGATGGCGTGATCAGGCGTGATATTCGGAAAGTATGTTTGTTAGAATGGTCCCAAGATGAGGTGGGTGACTTGGGTAAGGATCAGGACAACTCTTCTTTATAAGGCAAGAAGCAGCACCGGAGGATGTGGTGAGTCTGCGGCTTGCAACCGCATTCTCTATAAAAAGCTACTAATATCCAATGATGGTGATGTAATGTGGCGGAAGTGACTCGCCACTAAATAAAGTCATTTGCTGCTCTGAATTCGGTAGGGTATTCGTCGAACAATCGTTGTACAGTTGAGCCCTAGAAAGAATTTGGTCGGAGGTGTAAGGTTCAAAGTAGTTTGAAATTCTTCCTTTCCCTTTAACATTCCTTTTATTTTGAACCTAGTTACAAAACCTAAATTTTGTGTAATAGATTTTGCTTGTGTTTATTTTCCTACAGTATTTTGATATAAAACTTTTCTTTTTGTAATTATTTCTGTTATTGTAAATCTTTTCTGTACACGCCTTCGGTCAAATGTTTGTTTTAATTTATTGTTTCTGCCATTGTCGGTCATTGTTGCGGAATTTGGTTGCCATTTTGAGCTTCAGTATTTTGCTTGATTTTAAACGCTATTTTGAGTGGCATTTTTGATTGTCACAGAAAGTTTGGACGACATTTTGGTAAATCGATTCTTATTATTTTTATATCAGGTCGTCTTTGGTTTGAATTGAATTTGATTCTGGAGTATTTCGCTCCATTGTTGCTGTGACGTTCCTATACAATTAAGGTTTGTATAGTTATTTTTGTTGTAATTGTTGTTAATTACAGTACCGTAGAATATCCCAATCGTTGTTTCGAATTTATCGAAATAAGAAACGGGTGGACTACGCGTAACTCACGTCACAGACAATACAATAATATATAGTCTTGAATACATCAAATCATGCAATGCATGATCATTTGTTTATATAAATAAGTACACAAAATAAAACAATGGTTTCACAAATGTTAAAGTCGAACATAGATACATATTTTTTCGTTAGCAACCAAAACAAATAGTTTGGTAACATTCGTACACATGGTCGATGGTATAAAACATGAAGTTATAGATTATTGAAACAAAATAATAAATTAAAATATCATATTTTTTACAGGATAACTAGTTATCAGTGCAACTAGTTAGCGGTGCAAAACGTTTGCGCGCGTGAGAAAAGTGAGATATTCAGGTCAAAACGGTAACTTTGTTGTGAATAAATTGACAAAAGCAAAACGAATTTATTCCGATATCTATGATCGAAAGTAACACAGAATTCACTGACTTACCTATCAACGAACCTCAATAATAGATTGTCCCTCGCTACAGACGCATCACAAGAAAGCTGTCGGCGCAGTCCTTCAACAAGAAGTAGACAATATCACCAGTGTTCTCGGGAACATTCGTTAACTTTTCTAGCAATTCCATTGTTCTTTTCATTATATCAGGTCACGTAACTATTATATAAAATCAACATGTATTTACTGTTACCTTTATATTTATTGAGCGTCAAATTTCGCTGTAGAAATGACCTTGAAAATGTTTTTGCAAATGTACATATAACAATCTCATTGTACCAATTTTTGGGAAATTATTGATCATGATCCACATGCCTTGGATTTCTGAGAATAAAAGTTATTTATTTATATATTTATTTACTGAGTTTCCCTTCGGGAGCAAATACGGTGAGATTCGATTTAAACCTAACTTCAAATTTCTAGCTCTATTTGGGCTTAAAGTTTTCTTGTTGGACGGATTGTCAGGTAGCACTACGTACTTAACATCAGCGAGGTGAAGTTTCTCAGCTTTTGATAAATTTAGCGGTACATGTTTAAAGAAAGCTGGTTATAGAATATCAATGGAAACCGTGTTACGTTGTTCATTTGCATTCAAAACATTCATTTGATCGGAACAACAATCGCCCATCGAGTAAGGCGATCAATTGCCTTTAGGATGAACGAATATCCGTTCGATGTTGGCACGAGACTGACGAGATCAAGATAAGGCATCAGCAAACAAATTTGACTTTCTCTTGAAGGAACGAATATCAGTTAAACATTAGGAAATGTAATCCAAGTGCCTAAACTTGCGTGGTGAAAGATGCTCAGACAAGAATGCAAAGTAAAGGTCAATAGTTTGTGATCCATTACAAATGACTAGGTCATGAACCGCCAAGACGTGACGGAGATACTGCACGACTGAATATTTCTGACATAATTCACGGCCAAATGAGCTGTAGCGCGTTCGTGCGAAATTTAGCTTCTGTGCGGAGGAGAACAAAAAGACGGACTGTTATTATTGTATTGTTGCGAAACAGCTAGAATAGCAAAAGTAGAGGCATCAGTCGTCAATAATGAAAAATGTGGGATCTTGATCAATGAATGATAGTTCTGAGAAAATGCAGAGATCCTGGAAGCTGTAAGATCTCTAAGTTCTTTTGCCGGAAGCTGGAGTGATTATGCTTTTGGAGTGAGTAAGCATTCCAGGGTGCAATAATTTTTGCACAGTTTGAAACTGAACGGTGGTAAAAGTGAATTCGCAACGATCTAAAAGAGAGGGGTGGTCTGCTAATCACGATGTGGTGTTTCACACATTGAGTCAATCTGCTAATCAGTCGTGGAGGTTGAATGATTGGTGCGATTTCATGAGGATAGAGCTAAATGTCGAAGTTTCTGGAGCGACATTCTCGTTAACAGGAGTAATGGCTCTACTAGTGATGGCTGCGACTTGTATTGAGGTTGTTATGTCCCATAATTTCCGCTGCTTTACTTCGAAAGTTAAACCCAAGTAAGAGAAACGTAAATCATTATTAAGGGCTAATAACCTTAGCAATAATGAACATCCGTGGGAATCTGTGTCTCAGTCATAAAATTGAGTATTGAAAAGCGTTGGCCATAAGTATTAATAGGAGTGCAATTTGCCGCCTTAAGAATATAGGACATTGTGTTTGAGGAACTGGTACGATGCTTATTTTAGCGCCAGTTTTAATCAAGAAACATAGAACACTCGATTTGTTTTTATCACAAAACAGGTGAATTGGCTTAGGTATGCTGGCTATGGTAGCCGCTGTTACTAATTTGTCTTTGAGTTTGACGGTTTTTGAAGACGGTGAAATTCATTTAAAGGCTTTATACTCATATCTCTTGGGGTAACAACATATGCGCACAGGGATTATTGATGTCCGCGATTTAGCTTTTGAGCGAAGTGGGTGAAAGGATTTCGATAAATTTAAGTTTACCACATAAGTTAGTTCAACCAATTTTTTCCCGATTCCAAACTTGGACAGAGGGAATCGATCGGTGCAAGAATGTACCATAACTTGATCGGCTTTTTAGCTTTGAACAGAAAGTTGTGTTCGTTCCTCTAGTTTTACGTAGGTCATCAGACCAGACAACACTCAGCAAATATCAATTTGGAGGTTTTTAAACTACAACCGTGTGAAAATGTTCTCATCAATCGTTTTGTCACCTAGTAGCTAATTGATCTGTCGAAAATGCTCGGAAATGCCACTTCGTTCAATCAATGTCGATTTTAGAATTTCGTACAGGATATCCGCAGAAAAGCATGAATAATAACATTGACCTCTTCATGTACATAGAGAGGAAGAAGGCGCATAACGCGAGAATACATGATAGATTCATCCCGTTGTAATAAAGACGAAAATAGCTTTAATTTAACTAAACCATAGACAGTAATTAGAATCACCAAGAGCTGGGAATGTGCAAAGAATAGGAATCAAATAAATAAATAAATAAATGGTATGAATATTGAGTGGGATAAAAAGTATTCACAAAAATATCGCTAATGGTGGGGTATTAAGTAAGTATGAGAAAAATATACCGAAAATGAACAAACACGAATGTATCGTAAATGAAAAATACCGAGTGTCAGTCTCATCAATTAGGAAATAATTAAACACAACACAAAATGCAACAAAAAAGAACGAACTCAATGAGAAAGCAAAAGTAGAATAGTCCAACGGAAGTTCCAATGAAATGCAACGACAGCGAGATAAATCCACACCGGAGAATCAAACAGATGAAAATCAAGTTGCATAATGCGCTAAAATGCTGAAAAATCCGTTAGGCACGATTTCTCCGTGCAAAAACGAATAGATATGGGAGGGCAAATGGTTATTTACGAAATGTGAAGACACGAAAAGAGCGCTCTTCCGTTGAACACCACCAAACCGAATCTGCTCGCTCGATTGAAAACTCAGCTACATACTGTGGAGTGGCTGTCAGCATGAAGACTTATTGTCCAATCAGAATGCAGTAGCTCTCAGTGTATCTATCTATGTATTCTAATTCCCATGATGATTCATATGTTTTTTGACGTGTAGTGAATACACATCTGTCGCTCTGATCTTGAATTTTCTACATGGTGACGAGGGTGATCGACGAGAAAACGTCGGATAGAACTGAGAACGCCCGTTTTAGCGGCTTTAATGTTCGACCACCGGCAACACTCAATGGAAGGCGATGAAGGATTGGCAGAGAGATGGAAACGGTGGAAGGAACAGTTTAGAGACATTCGGACGTTGGCGAATCTGACGAATACCGACAAAGCGTATCAAATGGTGACGCTGAGGAATGCGCTTGGTGAACAGGCGACGAATTTCATACAGTGTTTCACCTTTGATAAGAACGAAAACGCAGATGACTGGGAAACTATCTTCGCGAAGCTCGAAGAACATTGCCTCGGTCAAGTGAACGAGAGATGGAAACTGTGGAAGCAACACTTCAGCGACTTTCGGACGTTGGCGAATCTGACGAATACCGATAAAGTGTATCAAATTGTGACGCTGAGGAATGCGCTTGGTGAACAGGCGACGGAGTTTATACAGTGTTTCACTTTTGTTGAGAACGAAGACGCAGATGACTGGGGAACAATCTTCGCGAAGCTCGAAGAACTTTGCCTCGGTCAAGTGAACGATATGAATTCAATTGTCACGCGCAAGATGTCAATGAACCGATCGTTTGAAAAACGGAAGGATGTGGAGTGGCTGTCAGCAAAAAACAAGAAAAATCCTGTTGTATAATGCCTCGTTTTAAATGTCATGTTTTAAATGTACGCACCAATTTTCCATAGCTAACCTCTCACCGGCTTGGTGAAGAGAAACACTTTCCGTTTTTCTCAGTCGCAGCTACAAATTCTGGGACCAAAGGACGGCTTGGAAAACATCGGACGTACCTTCGCATACGACGAGGATACCAGAGAAAAATGAAACCAACTTTGGCAGTGGTGGCGCTCCTTTGAAGCTTTCCACAGACGGAAATTCTGGACGCTCGATTGGCTTATCCCTTGGCGGCGCGATCGTCGAGGATATCCAAATCACAATAGGTAAAAACGCTTTGGCAGTGGTGGTTGCTTCTCTGCAGCTTTCCACCGAAAGAAATTCTGGACGCTCGATTGGCTCGTTAGCCACATACTGTCCTGTGCAAACTGAACTGAACTGAACTGAATACTTATTGTCCAATCAGAATGCAGTAGCTGTCAGTGTATCTATCTATGTATTCTAATTCTCATGATGATTCATATGTTTGTTGAGGTGTAGTGAATACACATCTGTCGCTCTGATCTTGACTTTTCTACACTTACCATCCTGTGCAATTTGAACTGAACAGATGTTTGCAGTTGTTACTGATTCTGAAGAGAATCTCCAGGTATCCCATAGCTAGGACTAATAAAACAACAGTCCTTCATATTGGCTAACGCAATGACGTGTGGTCGAACGCATACCGTTGAAGAAATTATGGGCGCGTGATTGGTTTTTAACCACAATTTCTATTGTGAAACTTGAACTTGAACTTGAGCGATAATAAGATAAAAGCTTGTTCCGCGCGTTATTCAGACATTTTATTTTTTATTTTTTTGTTCGGTGATCTTTAAAACGTCATTCATGACATCTGTAATTAGTTCGAATTCAAAGCGTATAATGCAATCAAAATATTCGTTTATGTTTCACTATAAACATACTGCTAGTTTTCTTTTCTAGTTTCTCTCACCGGCTTGGTGAAGAGAAACCCTTTCCGCTTTTCTCAGTTGCAGCTACAAATTCTGGGACCGAAGGACGCCTTGGAAAACACCGGACGTACCATCGCATACGACGAGGATACCAGAGAAAAGCGAACCAACTTTGGCATCATGTGCCAACTGAACTGAACTAATCCCTACCATCGAAGATATCCAAATCACAATGAGAAAAAAACGCTTTGGCTGTGGTGGTTGCTTGCAGCTTTCCACCGAAAGAAATTCTGGACGCTCGATTGGCTCGTTAGAGACATACTGTCTCGTGCAACTGAACTGAACTGAATATAAAAACAAATAAAAATGATTCGTGTCTCCAGATCACTTTAAGTTCGTAACATCCAACAGCAAATATACGCTGGTCATGGATTTAGAAATGCGATAAAATAGACGAAGACATGGGACTTGTCACTAAACTTGGTGAACTCGTGCGTTCTGACGAACGATTCTTTTGGGACGAAAGCAAAAGGAACGATATTCAAATTCAAGTTCAAGTTGCACAGTGCTGAATGTGGCTAAAAGCCAATCACACGCCCAGATTTTCTCCGACGGTATGCGGTTGAGCACCCGGCACTTCGATATCGACTATACAGTTCGTACTTTTTACACGTTCTTGTTTCTGGATATCTGGAAAGTAAGGTAGGGTTTCTCTTCACCAGCACGGTGAGAGGTTAGCTATTCAGGAAACAATGCAATAATATGCGTGAACAAGAAGAAGAAGAAAAATGGCGTATGAAATCACTAGCTTAGTCGAGGCAAAGTGAAACACAGTCATAGATGCATGTGGGCTAATTTGCTGTCAGGTTGCCCAGGTCTAGACAGATATCATAAAAAATGTAAAAATACGTTTTTTGTTTTTATTAGACAATGTGCGAAAATATGATAGACCATTTAACGTCTAATTCCCTTTTAAAGCTCAACACATTTGGGAGGCTTACTATGCAATCTGGGAACTTGTTTCAATAGTTGACCAAACGTTTGCTGAAAGTGTTTACGTGCCAGCAACATGGGCCTACTCTTAATAAGTTTCATAGAATATCCCCTTGTAGCTGCTTTAGGGGCAAGCTTGAGGATTTCAGTAATATTGTCACCCGTAAACCCTTTAGAATCTTGAAGTCTCTTTAGTGAGAACAAACCGAGGTCCTTGAGTCTTGCCTCATAGGTTTTACCTGTCTGACCCTCAACCATTGTAGTCGCAAGGCGCTGGACCCTTTCGAGACATGCTATATCTTTTTTTAAGTACGGTGCCCAGGATTGAACGCAGTATTCCAAGTGAGGCAGCAAGACTACTTTGTATAAGGGAATGAAGATTGAAGTTTTTCGGCAAGATAACGCTGAGCGAACTCTGAACAATTCTTTGCGAGCCTTGTTTGCAGCTTCGGCACATTGAGTAGCCCATTTAAAATCGCCTGTTATAGTAATGCCCAGATCATTCACTTTCTGAGCAACAGCTATTCTGATAGTTCCTTCGCCGACTTCTAGTTTGGTTGTCGCTAAATCAATCGGCAGAACACAGCTCTTCCCCAAGTTTAGTGGCAAGTCATAGGTCTTTGTCCACAAGGAACGATATTCCGCTTTATTTGCGTCACAAAATGAATCGTTGGGGACTTTTACTAACAAAGATAACACTGATACTAGAGTACCACCACTAAATCGCTTAGATGTTCAAGCCGCAACGTTTTAGCAGACGCTGATCCAATGCGGATTTGAATAGCTTCTTTGAAGGTAGGATCAGTAACTCGTTGGTAGCGAGTTCCAACTGATTAACATTCGCGTAGATAGCGCGCACGCATTTCTCACCTCAAGCCTTCTAGGCTTTCTCAACCTAATTTTACGTCCACGAGTCCCTGAATCGCCTACTAATCTAAAGAATCGGAGGAATTTGTCATCATATTTACCGACGAGAATGGGCAAGTTGAACCATTCCCATCGAAGTTCTAGCTGGTAAAGATTAAGCAAGCTCCGTCTATCCTCGTATGCAAGGCGGTGCATACTATGTACCATCTTCCCTCTCCTTTGTACTCTCTCCATTGAATCACCTTCGCCTTTAGACCGTGGATCTGCTAGCCTATATTATAACAGTGGACGAACATGTGACGATAACAGCGTCCGAAACACTGGCGGGGTAATGGCCGCAAAAAAGACTGAATGGTCCACAGCATCCTAGTATCGCTACCTGTTCTCTGAAAAGTTTCAGCCTTAAAATTCAACGAACACGGTACCCATAATTCCTAAATCTTTTTCAACTGTCACTGCTCAAATAGGCTTATTCCCCAAAAAGAATTCCAAAGCAATATCACTGGAGCCTAGGCGCATGACGACTGACTCGTCCTCACGATAAGCGATTCGTCTAATTGACTAATTCATCTACTTTGCCGTTGCTCGTGACCATTACGGATCGTCAGCCAATAATGGATAATCGATGGCAACCGCGCCCGAAATATCGTTTAAAAGGACCTTGAATCACAGCGAGCCAATAAAAAATCCCAGTGGCACGCCGGTGTTCGCTATCACAACTGAAGCTCGAAAATAAATAGAAAGATCCACTTTAGAAGACACACTAATACCTACGCCTTACAATTTGAGGAGCAGTCGCTGGTGTGGCACACGGTCGAGCGCCTTACTGAAGTGAATAAAACGGCATCAACTGGGTTACCATAATCAGTCGAATGACAGCTTTATCACGCTAGGAACAAGTCATTTATACAGGAGAGATTTTTTTAGATCCATATTGTTGTGGACGCCAACGCGCACACCCTGAAAGAATGCTCTCTGTTTTGCTCTTAATCAATTTCTCCATGATTTTCCCGATCACAGAAATCCAAGTGATAGGCCTAGAAGGCTAGAGTTCCCACCCTTGAACAAATGTTTTGAAATACCATGTTCTTATTCCTGTGATAAGATACATACCGTTAAATTTTTTTGAACAAAATTAACAGCGGATCACATAAAGCATTTGGGAGAGCACGTAAAAACAACGGATGAATATCGCCCGGTCCTGGCGATAACAAAACTAAAAGTGGGCGATGGAATCATCAGAATCACTGCGGCTTAGAAGATGAAAGATCCCAGCATTAAGATTACAGGGGACTTTAAGTGGTCTGCTCTGTGTACCGAAGCAGCAAACAAGACCCACATGGAGTTTTTCAGACTTCACTCAGCGTAGTCATACCGAAAATTTTCTTTCTCCACTCCAGTATACAAGGCAGTCGTGCGGCTCAATTTGAAATTTTGTGTTACATCCTGGGCACCGTACTTGAAGAAAGACTGTTTGGAAAAGGTTTAGCGTCTTTCGACTTGGATGGTCGAGTCTCAGCCAAGTTAAACCTATGAATCAAAACTCAAGGACTCCAATTTGTTCTCACTGACGTGGCGCATGCTGCAAGATGACTTAATAGAAGTCTTACAGATTCTAAAGGTTTGGAGACAATACTACTGGCCTATTGAGGCTTGCCACTAAAACAACGACTAGGGGTCACCCAATGAAAGTGATAAAAACTAGACCAAAGCTGTTCATTCTTGACCACTTTTTCAGCAACCGTGTGGTTAGCCACCAGAATAGGCACCCAACTTGTATTATAAATCTCTCGAACGTTTTGAGCTTCAACACAATTTGACGCAAACTAGCAAACCATATTCTCAAATAATATCTAGAAACGAAAAAACTGAAGAAAAACCGATATTTGTGTTATTATTCACGTATTTTTCTATTGTTTATTGAATCGATAACCTCTCACCGTGCTGTTGAGAGGTTTCCGGAAAGAAAGGCGCGTGAACCCTACGACCCGTGTGTTCAATACCGAAGTGCCGGGTGCTCAACCGCATACCGTCAAAGGAATTCTGGCCGCACGATTGGCTTTTTGCCACCTTCAGCCCTGGCAACTCGAACCTAGAGAAGCGAATAAACCACAAGCTTTGGTTCTCAATAGTAGTAGCAATAGTAACAGTAAACCATAACGAAGTATTATGAATGATTATTCTGCCACGGTCGTTGACGTAAGGCATTTTACTCCCATTTTATTCTCGATTTTTCATATCTGTCTAGTCTTGGGCAACCTGACAGTAATATCGCCCACGTGCAGTCCGACTTTGCGGCACTCTGCCTGAATCAGGCTTGTGCTTTCATACCATGACGTAAAACAACGTTTCGATTTAAACTAGATATATCTTTATAGTATGGCCCGGAGCTTGATTGGAAGTTAGGGGTAATATTTGTTTCTCAAAATTACACATTTACTGATTCCTGAAAGAAAATCATAATGGATGCAAGTCTATACACACAGAATGAACGAGTGGTTTGTTACAGTCTCGTACTTGGTTGCATAATTTGAGCTTTACTCTTCTAGAATACATTGGAGGGCTCTTTGACCGCCCAATGACTCGCTCCATTTACTTGAATAAATAATTGAGACGGCCACCAAATATCCCAACTGATGAAAAACTGGAAGTCGTAGGACTTTATTTTTGCACTTTCACGATCCACATATCTCAGGCTGTTCAACCATCACTTTAAATCCGTACATCTATCACCCCCCCAGTCTATGTGGATAGTAGCACGCAAACTGAGAATGAAACCCCTGTCCCAACCAGCACGCATTCGGTTTCGGTGGACACATGCACTGATGAGAATTATATCAGCACATTCATCGGTATTTTCTTTTGCGACACTGATGTGAATGCTCTGTTCATCATCGCTCACCATCGTGCTCGGCTACGTATTTCTGCTAGTTCGTTTCTACATTGTCCATTAAGATTGAATACTATTGGTCTACAAATACGCATTCGGCATTGAATGAATCTTTCGGGTTATAACCGCGCACTGCGGTAATAATCCCGCCAGTGAGACTGTTGTGTCATCTTCATTCCAATACCTTTCTGGCAGCAATGCAGACATATCTTACTAATTAAGATAGGAAGATGAAGTTTCATGCGCTAACTTCTCCTATTGATTAAATATCAACCCCAGTAGAATTTAATTTGGTTTGGCACTCGCATCGCTGCCATCAAATCACTGTTTTAGATCGTATATGTGTGAAATTACAGTCGAACAGAGCGCCTGGGTTGAGATACTGTCAGGTTGCCCACGGTTCCAAAGGTTGTCAATGGGAGATAAGCTCCCACTGTCCATAAAATGCTCTCAAATGGCGCTCGTCTCAAATAGCTTCTGACAACCAAGTCCAGCTTCTGGCCTGCACGAGTGGCTTCCCGAGCCCAACAGAACTGCTTCTACCAACAGGTGAAGTATGTGCACGTTAACTTGTTTCCCGATGTGTACGTCGTGTACAGAGATTCTATTGCGAATAGTTGCGTTACGTATCCGATGGTTCCAAGTAACTTCAGAGATGGTGCGGAGACAGCGATTGTGGAAGAACTGCAGACGTCTTTTTTCTCTTTACTTTCACATCCTTACAGTAAAACCGCGCGTATTGTAGCTTTATAGACCCTAACCTTGAGCTTTAGAGACAAACCTGTTTGACGCCGCAGATAACTCAATTTAAGAAAAGCTACCGTAGCTCTGGAAATGTGAACTGAATCTCCTTATTTAAACAAGAAGATTTGAACAAAGACACAGTTCGGGCTGTATTATTCTATGGGTGCGAAACTTAAAGAGCACATTCGTTGTCTTCAAGTATTTAACAACCGATGTCTCCACAGCATTCTAGGAATGAGCTGTTACGATCACACACAACGATGCTCTCCAAAGTAAGCTTTTCGGTTGTAATGCTGATATAAAGATGCTGATCACCCTGCACAGGTTACGCTGTTTGGGCCACCGACTTCCGATCGGATTCTTTGCAACTCGACATCCCGATTGGCGCAAATCTTGCGGCCAATCTGTCACGTGACATAGACAGCTAAAGACGTTTACTCGTAACTTCTCCGAAGTCGGATATAGTAATGAAGGTTATGCGAGACCTCGCAATATCAGCCATTGGGACCACAAATCATCCCGAAGGTCCCACAGGATTTCACAAGGCTCTTATAGAAATTCTTCTTCTAGTCCTGAACACAATAGTGAGCGTAGATGCGTAAACGAAACTTTAGACTAGACAAAGATAAGTGGTGGATAAATAAGGTCGAACAAATGTAAGTAGAAGAAGAAGAAAATGGCTTTATTTGAGTACACGAATTTTTAGCGATACAATTAATTCGACCACACGTAATAAAATCTACATTTTTAAAAACAGACATGTCAAATAAGGATGATCCCACTTCAGTTATTATACCGTCAGTTTCTTCCTCAAGTCGAGAATAACTTTTGTATGATCAACCAAATATCGAGCCAGGTAAGGAATAAAAGAATTTTTGAATTTCTCATTTGTTGCATACGGGACGATATGTTGACTACGCGTAGCTGGGAACGATCTGCAAGCCATAAGGACCTCATGCAGTGGGTGTACATTATCAGACGATATGACTGACCAAATACTGGTAGTAACGCGCGTCGATTCGTCTAACTCATTCGGTCGACGGGTCCTAACATCGAAGGAATGTGTGAGACTCGCTGAATTTGATGGAACTCTTATCACTAATAAAAATCACCCGCTCTCACGGTTGGCTGAACACTTTTAAGATACAAGACCTGATAATGAATAAAAATGATTAATACCTGTAGTGAACAGTAACCCAGACTGAGCTTCAGCCTAATTGCCATAGGTGATTTCCACTATGCACTCTCAACTATAGTATGCGTGTATAAAGTCACAGGCCTGATCCAGTTGAACTCTGCGCTTCGGCTAAAAACTGTCAGGTTGCCCATGCCTAGGTGGATGTTTAGCCATGGGCAACACGACAGTATTTCAATACACATACTGCCTTCTATACTGGATCAGATTTTGACTTCAGCCTGATACAGTGCCTTCATGGCTAATCATATGACGTCATGTGGAGAAAATGCAGTGTTTTGACTTCGATTTTTCCTATCGTGCCGTGAAATATGTGATGACGTAACTACAACCTTCGTTAGATAGTGCACTTACCGATCTCCTTCTTGCCACCAAACACATTTGCAGTTGGTGATGATTTCTATGCTCTCAGGTATTCCATGTCTTCCATCGGCATAAGAGGATATCAAGGCCGCGGTATTGGAGATGAAGATTTTTTCATTTTGCTTTTTTATAATAATCGGAATCGGTATTACTTTATTCGTTTAGAATGCTTGTCTATATCTTTACGACTGTCGTGATCAAGAGGGTCAGCTTAGTAGATTCCCTTTTTCTCAATTTCGGGTCCCCATTCTGTGTCAAAAGCTTGTCTGAATGAAATCGCATGACTGAATCAAAGCAAAGTGACGCATAATTAAAGGCTGTACATGGGCTAATATGTATGCATCTATGTATAAGAGCACAAGTCTGATCCAGTCATAGACTGAACGTGTTGCGTTCTTCTGATCTATATAAAAAATGCGATGAATATGATTTCTCCAGTTTATATTATTTCCGATCGATGATTTTTACAGACTACCAGTGATTAACGATTCTTAACTTTATGAATGTTTGCTCGAACCATTGACCTCTCTACCATGGACGGAACTAATCTCTCTAACCAAAATCGCCGTGTTTTTGCTCTGGATATTGGAGGCTCGTTGGCCAAGCTTGCGTTCGAGCGTACATTCAGGTATACGTATTCGGTACCATGTCACATGAAGAAACAGTCCAGCGACGATGAAGTTCCACCTTTCGCGTTTTATGACTATCATGAACGGGAGCATGAAGGCAGACGGGTATGCCTAGTGAAGTTTGAAACATCGAATATCAAAGCGTGTTTGGATTTTATACGGTCAACAATTTCTAGTTATTCCAGCGAAAATGACCAATCTGAAATTCCTGTTCCGGTTTTGAAAGTAACCGGTGGCGGGGCGTATCGTTTCCGTGATTTGATTCAAAAAGAACTGGGGATCACATTTGACAAGGAAGATGAAATGGAGTGTTTAATTGGTGGTTGTGTATTTATGCTTCGTAATATACCGGATGAGTTATTCTATTATGATAAACACGCCAATCCCGCCCATGTGTTTGTTCCCAACGGCCTCGTTGATACGTTTCCGTTTTTGTTGGTTAACATCGGTTCCGGTGTAAGCATTCTCAAAGTGGAAAGCCCAACTTCTTACTCGCGCGTTGGTGGGACTTCGATAGGCGGTGGGACATTCTGGGGGATAGGAAGTTTGCTTTCTGGAGGTAAGTTTCTTACGTTGTTTCATATTATATCTGCATTTTCTTTTGCATACAACGCTTTCCTTCATGTACTCGTTCACACTCTTTCTCCCTCGTTACGATACATATACGAGCAAAAAGACGCAATAGAATTGGATATTTCCCCTAAAAATCAGTTTGCATCTCAATGAATATGCATGTCATGATTTTGCATGCAATCAATCAATTTATTACTGCTTCACTGGGAATTCGCAGCACGTTGAAGCTTACACGGTTCACTTGGTGCTCAAGGATTCGCTCAACGATTCTCATGTTCCATCTGTGGATAGGTCGTGCTCTGCATGTCACTTATACAGTCACCTAACTTCGACCGGTAGCAACCATCTTGTCAGTTTTTGGCCTAAGGCATTTCTTCAGATTGTTCGTTATAAACCACAACGCTCATGTAATACTGCCTTAAAACATAATCCTTGATCCTCGCAAAGTGCAGCACATTTATCGACTACACATGGGCTATGATACTGTGTGTGCTTTCATGATACTGTCAGCTTGCCCTGGCATGGCCAGATATACTACTTATTTAAGTTGTTTTATAAGCGAAATTTGGAATAGTTCTATTTGCTTTTATGTAACTGGTTTGCTGCAGCGTATAAAGGGATGTTTGATGAGGTATGTATGAAAGCATAAGCCTGATCCAGGCAAAGTGCCGTACAGTCAGAGACTGCACGTGGGCTAAGATACTGTTTGATGAGGTAGGATAGAAGGGCACAAAAAGTAGAGTTGATCGGTAGCTAGGTTTTCGGTTACTGGTACTGCTCTACCCCGACTTATCCCATATTGTCTGACGACCTTGTTCGTCATTTACAGTTGCTTTACGTTACTACATGCACTCAATGCTCTCTTTTTCTGTTACATTTTAGTTTGGTTGTCAGAGCAGTAGATAATAAGCGTAATGAGATTGTGTTGGAAACAACTAATTCACTGTTGCCCTGATTTCTACAGAAAATTTATTGTATGATTCATCTTTGCCAAACTATCAACTTAACATTGTTAATGATACTTACCTGCAAGGATGTGCAATCGTGCAGCACTTCTGTGCTGTGCAGATAACACCATGCTAAATTGATTTGTCACCGATAGTGATCTGCATGTGTGCGCACGCTGGAGTCTTGCTGCCATTGCTATTTTCCTTTCTCGTATCTGTCTAGGTCTGGGCAACCTGACAGTATTTTAACCCACGTGCAATCTTTGACTTTGCGGCACTTTGCCTCGATCAGGCTTGTGCTTACATACATACATACATACATACATACATACATACATACATACATACATACATACATACATACATACATACATACATACATACATAATCGAGTATTCCGACATTGTCCTGTTTTCCATTACCTTCCTGTTGTGTTTATCATAATAATTCATGAAGTGTCTTCAATTTAACCAACAACTCATAGATGTAGAAGATAAGATTCTTATTTGAAGCGTTATTGTTATAGACTCGTAGTACGAATAATGCCACAGTTCAATAAACAACGCTTAAATGGGTAGAATAATTGTCAGTTCAATAAATGGGCTAGTAACCGAATTATGAACACGTTTGAAGGTGATCTTCTCATCCCGTTCTTCGTCTTTTTTCTCCTTTTACTCCTGTCTCCGAAAGTCAGTAACCTGGTGATCAAACCGACCTGAAGAACTTTCGCATAATCCCCCAACATCAGCTCTTTTCTTAGCTCACCGTATTGTAAAATATAATTTAGAATCATATTACATGGTGCCGTGTTATTTTGTACCATGCATTCTTCAGGAAAACACAGCTTTGACGAATTACTAGATTTGGCTGACGAAGGTGATCATCGCAAAGTAGACATGCTAGTTCGAGATATCTACGGTGGTGACTACACAACACTTGGACTTCCTGGAGATGTGATCGCAAGTTCATTTGGCCTAGCGGCCCGCTCACCGGAGAGCCCGCGTGCGTTAGCCGACATGGTGAAATCCTTATTGATAACCGTCAGCAAGTGAGTGGAACTAATTATTTGGTCATGTAAGTTAATTCAATGTCTTCTATGCTATTATTTATCTTCGAAATTTTGCTTACCGGCTCGGCATTGACAGTTGATCATTGAAGGATTCACGGCACTTATTTAACGCGATTCTAAACCGGTTACTTCATTATATTTCGTACGAAACCGGCAATCAATTTTGGGTTTTTCCCACACGTTTTTTCCCGAATCTTTTGTATGCAGTCGTCTCGACAGTACAATATGATGTCATGCTGTGTTTGATCCAGCTGTTATCACGAAGTTATCGTATTAGTCACTGGAATCAGGTGGATCTGCATGCCCTAACACCGCGTCCACCATCACATTATTATTATTATTATTATTATTATTATTATTATTATTATTATTATTATTATTATTATTATTATTATTATTATTATTATTA
>JACCGJ010000480.1:4928-15904 GCA_013407085.1 Atriophallophorus winterbourni | reverse complement strand
ATTGAGTGATGCTGACGCTCTTTCGCCTCGATGGACCTAAGTTTTATCTGTAGGATTTCTGTGAGCTGATTAAAAGAGCGTTCTGTGTGAGCTAACTAGGATTGGTTGCTTCCGGCTGCGGTACTGTTGGGCTGCCCAGACTTGTGAGCCCCGCACACTCTATCGGTCGGAAATGTTTCACTCGTACGGCAGACCGTAGTGATCTGGTCTGTGTGATCCCTTGTCTGGTGCTTCACCCAGTCAATTGATGGTCTCAATTGAATGTTGGCCTGTTATTTGAATCCAGGTTATCCTACCCCTTGAGGGGACCGAACCCATTGACACAACTCAGCGGTTGGAAAGCACCAATCACCAGCCTTCCCTCCCTTCTCACGTGTAGCGCGATGGATTTGCAATAGCTTTGTATTACACAGCTTACACAGTATGGTTGATTGCGGGCGTCTCGTTATCAAACTACATGACCTCAGCAGCGAAACTTCTTTCGAGGCAACTGGGCGGTAGGCATCATTCGGATTTATCTGCTGCGTTTAGACCTCATCTACTTTGATTGGCTAGAATTCCTCCATGTCCTCGTTGGCGTGTTCTCATTGGTCCGTAGACCACATCCAATTGTATGTGTTGATTGATTGATTGTGGTCTCGAATGCCACGCTTCGAGGAACTCTCGAACGTGACGAGTTCTGCCTTTGGCGATGATTTCTGTTCTAGCCAATTTGTGTTCATGTACCCTTGTTTCCAGCCTTCTTCCACTTTGTCCGATATAATATTTCTCACAATCAGAACACGAGATTCTGTACACGACCTTGTTTCTTTCCTCCTTAGCCAGCGTGTCCTTGACCCTGTCTAGTTTGCTTCACAGTGTCGAAACCGGCTGGTGGACTACACTAATTCCCAGTTAACAAATATGAGCTTACATAGTGTTATATTGCTTTGCCACCGGTAACTACTTACGACAAGCTGTATCTTCACCGTCATTCTCTCGTATCTGTTTCATTGCTGAACAATTTAACAGTCTCTACAACTACGTAACACTTTATTTCGCTCGAACCTCGTTTGCAATTGCACGGATGTGCAATCGTGTAGCATTTATGTGCTGTGCGGCGTACACCCTGCTAAGTTGATTGCCCAGAGGTAGTGAGCTGCATGCTGAAACAGGCTGGAGTCTCACTACCATTTCCTGTTATTTTTTCTTCCTCATATCTGTCTAGGCTTGGGCAACCTGACATTATCTTAGCCCACTTGCAGTCTCTGACTGTACAGCACTTTGCCTGGATCAGGCTTGTGCTTTCATGCATCATACATTATCATCATCGTCGTCGTCACCATGAAGCACAGGTCTGGAGCCAGATAAATTGCCTTGTCGCAACTTGCGACGGGAAACTCAGATATGCAAACGCGCGAAAAGCAGCTTCTTTTGTAGTTGCACTGTATGTGATTTTGTGATTTTTGTGAATCAAATATGATACAATGATATAGGATATACAATAATGGTGCCGCTGACATCAGTTTGCTGCCAATTCTCTTAAGGTTTATAACCAACTATTAAGGGGATCTTTTGAACCAAATACATCATACTGATCCGAGCGCTACGCTGACTTTCTTCATCCCAGCGCGCCATCTCATGTACTTGCCACCCGGCTGTTTCTACTTAGGCTCTGCGAATACGGCGAGGTGTGGTAAACGGTGATTAAACATTTTAATATATGTCTCAATCATCGCAAACGATCAGGCATCAGCATTTCTCTCAATCCATCGCCTCTTGTTCCTAACACCCGTTTGCAGACATGTACATTTCTATATGAGTGTATGTTATTGCCAGCAGGTGGCTGTCTAGTTTCTGGCACGGTGTAGTGTCCCCCCTTAAGCGTTGTTTTGTCCAGTCCCCCTCATGACACTCTGGTGCCTTACACCAATGTGTGCTCGGCAATTGTGCTTGTTCATCACGGCCCGCGAATTCGGTGGCAAGGCGTCAACTAATCGTGATATTTATCATTTTTCCAGCGCACGTCAGATTGCTTTCACCGAAATTGAGCAACGGTATCTTCCGCTGTTCGCAGAAAGCTCGGAGTACTTGTCACGGCGATATGCTGTTCCGCGCCCCTTGTCTTCTCCTTCGAGTCGACCCAGGTAAGTAAAAAACTGATTGCGAGATGTTTTACATATCGTTTGAACGTTCAAACACAAACACACTACTCACGACTTTGATCATTCCTCCTTTTTGCACATGAAGTGACAACCCTAAAGTCTAGCAAAATGTTGCACATTCCCAGATTACATTTAGGATAAGTTACTAGTTCCAGCGGTCTAGGGAGCATCACTTTACTTTTTACTTTTACTTTTGTGCGACTATCTCCTCCTGGAGGATGAGTCGGCTTCACTGAAAATTCTTGGGAATTTGGGTGCAAAGTGGCGTCCCCAGCACCACTCGGCGTTTGTTCGAGTCAGCTTCTCTAGCCTTTGCATAATCAAGTGCGACCTGCAAGGCTGCAGGGAGTTGCCAGAAAGAGGTGGTCTACCAGACTCTGTTCCAGATTCTTCCTCAAGGTTTTCTCCCGACGCCTTTCCCGCGGTCGGGTATCCCGCAAGTCAGCGGAGGTTGAAAATCAGGGTTTACCTACCCTTAGATGAAATGCCCTCCCAGGCTAACGAGCTCCATCTGCCCGAAGCAAACTGGTTTTCAGGCGCCAGTCACTCGCCTTGCCCCTTCTCCTGTTGGTAGAAGCAGTTCCGCCGGGCTCGGGGAGCCACTCGTGCAAACCAGAAGCTGCACTTGGTTGTCAGAGGCTATTGGAGACGCGTGCCATATGGGAGCTATTAATTAACAGTGGGAGCTTATCCCCACTGCCACCTTTGGCTATGACAACCTTTGGAATATTCATGGTTCGTCAATCGCTTCGACACTGATATCCATGGAATGAACGAGATCAATGGTGATCATTTTCATCAGTGTCAGCATTAGATCGGTCGCAATTACAAAGCCCATATATCTCCGTGGCCGGTAATTTGGTCGGATCACCGACTTCGGAAAACGATTGTTTTTGCGACACCACATCCTGGTTCGCCTAGAAATCTCATGGATGTGCAAGCGTACAGCATTTTTGTGCTGTGCGGCTAAAACCGTGCTAAACTGATTGGTCAACGGTAGTGAGCTGCATGCTGAAACATGCTGGAGTCTCACTACTATTTGCTGTTGTTTTTTCTTCCTCATATCCGTCTGAGCCTGGGCAACCTGACAATAATATCACCCACGTGTAGTCTCTGACTGTGCGGCACTTTGCTTGGATCAGGCTTGTGCTTTCATACACGACGCTTTGCCAGCCTAAAATTGTCAGCGTTGATTACTTTTAAGTGTATGTATGTATGATGTATGAAAGCACAAGCCTGATCCAGACAAAGTGCCGCACAGCCAAGGACTGCACGTGGGTTAAAATACTGTCAGCTTGCACAGGTCTAGACAGATATGAGAAAGAAAATAGAAATGGTAGTGAGACTACAGCCTATTTCAGCATGTAGCTCACCACCAGTGACCAATCAATTTACACGGTGTTAGCCGCACTTTTAAGCGTACAGTCCCACAATTTCAATTTTGATCTTTCTTTGACTGTGGGCTCATTGATACTGCTCTGTGCGTTCTACGTTCATGTGTATATGCCTTGTGATGTAAAGATCATGTGATTCGCTATTATTCGACAGATAGTGAACCAGATTTCGGTAATGCATCAGTTGCTTTATCGATTTTGTGGAACGATTAGCTCGCTTGAGTGACATCTCGTGACGAATGATCAAAGCAGTTGTTCATTGTATGCGGCTCACGTGTGCGTATCTTGACCTGTTTTTAAGCAGAAGATGTGATTGTTGTATTCTCTTCTCGTTCTCATGTCTGTCTAAGCCTCTGGTAGTATCGTAGCCCACATTCAGTCTGTGAATTTCGGCACTTCGCCTGGATGATACCTGTGCATCCATACATGCATACCTTACTCTGTCTTCCCTTTATCACTTAATTAGTTTAATAAATTATACATGTTGGTGTGTCATATGATTTAACGGGGGGTGGGTGTAATTTAAGCTTTGCTGCAATTGTAACTGTTTTACTTAGCTGCGTTTTCCGTCAACCTCCTTACATGACTACTGGCTGTATGATTATCATTGGTAAGGTAAAAGGTAAGAAAGCACACGCCTAATCCAGGCAAAGTGCCGCACAGTCAGAGACTACTCGTGGGCTAGGATACTGTCAGGTTGCCCAGACCTAGACAGATATGAGGAAGAAAAGAGGACAGGAAGTGGTAGTGAGATTGCAGTCTGTTTCAGCATGCAGCTCACTACCTCTGGCCTCTCATTGGTGTGCCCTTGATGAAGGCTTAAACGGAGGTTTTTAACATCCAGCACTCCACCTTCTCACCTCAATGAATCTGACGCACTGCAAATTGAATGCAACACATTGAGGTGTAGTTCGTTGTTTCATACTCTCGTTGCAAATCGCGGATCACTGCATGTACCGGTGTTGTTGGCCTCCTTCGTCACATCAGCTCGCATGATTGTTTCATGCTCCGCGGCTGTTAGAATGACTAAACAGTCCGATTCGAGAGTGACAATCTCTCCCACAGCGTCTCAAACAGCCTCTGACATCCAAAGCATAGCTCCTGGCCTGCACGTGGCGGGACTGCTTCTACTGACAGGAGAAGGGGCGAAGGCGGATGACTGGCGCCTCAAAACCAGTTTGCTGCGGACAGATGGAGCTCGTCAGCCTGGGAGGGCAGTCCGTCTAAGGGAAGGAAAACCCTGATTTCAAACCTCCGCTGCCTTGCGGCATACCCGATTGCGGGAAAGGCTTCGGGACTGAACCCTAAGGAAAAATCCCTGCTGCCTTGCAGGTTGCACCTGGTCGTGCAAAGGCTAGAGAGGCGTACTCGAACAACCGCCGAGGCACTTCAAGAGAGGCGCAAGAACCCTCAAAATGGTCACCGGCTCTCGCGAAGGGAAACAACCGCTGCCTTGCGGGAAGACTTTTGAGTCAAAGGCTCCGGGTGGGGTCCCCTAAGCCAATCCCCTACTTCGGCCTTGGCAAGCTGGTAGTATGTCGCCTTCAACAAGAAGCATGAAACCTACTTTTTTCTTTCATGATGTACCCTCTTCATTGTATACTTGTTGGCACATCGTCCCTAAAGACTTGTGTAATAATAATAATAATAATAATAATAATCTCCCACAGCGCTCACAGCGGTAGACAGTACTCGGTCGATCGTCGTCAGTCGCACACCAACGGCGTGATGTTTCAGCCGCCACAAGCTGCATCTACTCTTCTCTAGCTTGCACATAGCGCTTTACACAGTTCCTTCAAAGCGAGTGGTCAAGAGCAAGTTCTCGCCCAGCTCGTAGAGGCAATGTCGATAGCATTCATATATATTTTGCCAACGTCTATATGACGCAAGTGCGGTCTGACCAATGGTCGACTACCTAATTTCAACTCACCATGGAGTAGATCTTTCGGAATACGACCATTTTCCATTCTATAGACATGACCAAGCCACCGCAATTGGCGTTTTCGTAATAGAGTTTCATCCTCTGTAGACCTTACTTTTACTTAACTTTTGTGCGGCTGGCTCCACGGGTGGATTACCCGGCTTCATTGTGGTCTCGGATCGCACATTGAGACATCATCATGAAGTTTCTTGGGGGATAGTGTACAAGTGATGTCCCCAGCACCACTTGGCTCTGTAGACCAACTTTAGAATGCACTTCAGTATTGGCCACTTTGTCATCCACGATATGTTCAAGATACGGCGGGTGCTTCGTAAGTGGGAAGCGTTCATTGCATGTACGACAGTCGTATAAAATAATGTAATCTCCCATTTTTAACGATCCTTTTCTCATTGTGTTTCATTCTCTCACATTTCCCAGTTCTCCAAGTCCACAACATCAAAACCAAGTCGGAATTTTCGGGCTGCCGTTGAAGACATTTTTCGCGAACAACGTCGGTAAGCCCTTTCGATTGATTTAAATTTCTCACACAGTCTGAGGAGTGGTCATTATACATGATGGCACTTATATACACACACATTTTCGTATGAACGACTGCGATTGTAAATGTGAACGGTGTTCGGACTTTGAGGGGTTTAATCCTAATCCTTCAGATAATAGCTTCGCACCATTGGAATTTCAACCAGCCATGAATACCAATTTCTGAAGCTGCTGGTTCCTCTCGTACTATACTTGATTACCATAACAATTGCGAGTTTGTACTTTATTGTTTCATTGTACTCATTAATATGGTATGGTAGTATGAAAGCACAAGCCTGATCCAGGCAAAGTGTCGCACAGTCAGAGATTGCACGTGGGCTAAGATACTGTCAGGTTGCCCAGGCCTAGACAGATATGAGGTGGGGAATATAAATGGCAGTGAGACTCCAGCGTATTTCAGCATACAGCTCACTACCGTTGGCCAATCAATTTCGCACGGTGTTAGCCGCACAACACAGAAATGCTGCATGATTGCACATCCGTGTGCGCTTCTAATTTTTATTCTGCTTCCAACATTCTCTCCAGCTGGCATAGGTCTATCACATATATTTCGGCTTGTTCTCTTCAACCAAGTGTTGTGACTCACTACAGCGACATCAGCACGAGAGCTTCCTCGAGGCTTTCATTGTCATGTGGCATCAACAACTCTCCTTGTCATTCCACTGGACTACAATAAAATCTTAATCAAACACTCCAAGATAGCACCGCTCTCTCTTGGACCTCAATCCAATAGCCGAGTCCCCGCAAATTACTGTCCGTTCAGTTATCAATACATTCATCTGCTTTCGCCCAATCAGCTTCTGGTCGCAAACGAAATCGCATTATAAAAACGTTCCAGAAAAATGGATATCCGAAAAGCTTCATACTACGCAACAGGTCCAACCGCTGTCCAACCGCACCCCAGAAGAAAACAGAAGCAGACGCACTCTGCCCTACATTCAACATATCTTCGAAATCGCAGCTCGGGTGCTTCGGCCACTTGGAATCGACATCGCGCATAAACCAGCATCAACGCTTCGCAACCACTTCAACAAAACGAAAGATAAAGTGACAAAAGAACAACAGTGGAATATCGTCTACAAGATTTCATGCAGACTTTGAAAAGAACTACGTCGGACTAACGGGTCGCAAACTCAGCACAAGACTACATGAACACCAGTTGGCCGTACGCAGACACGACCGGAATTCACTGATTTCAATACATGTTGATCAATTTGGACATCAGTTCGACTGGGACCGCACAAGAATATTAGCCAGAGGAAACGACCGACGGGCGCGAGAATTCCTGGAAGTATGGCACTCAACAACAAATTCAATTAACCAGCATCTCTAACTGGCTGCAACATATGGACCAATGAGAAACCGCTCACGGAGAAGGCATAACATGAACTCGACAAATCCGCGGGAGTGACCGTGAACGGACAGGCAAGCGGTATAATAACCAACGAATTCCAACTACAAGACGCTTCGAAAGAAGTTTTGCTGATGATGTCAACGAGCCTGATGACGAAACGTCCAACAACAACTACGCAAGCTCGGCAAACACAAGCTGGACACCATCCACATCCTGAGCTACGAATATTTTCCTCTATTGCGAAAACGTTGACTTTCCATTCCACTAGTATTGGCTCTTAGTCCAAATTATCGACCGACTTTGAACTAGCCATCTCTGTTTGTCAAGCTTAACAGTAGTTCCGTTTATGACTATCCCGCAGGGTCCAGTAGTGTGCCTGCGCAACCTGACAGTATCTTCGCCCACGTACAGTCTGTGACTGTGCGGTACTTTGCCTTGATTAGGCTTGTGCTTTCATATCATACCATACGATACCAGTCATGTGATTTCCTACAAACCTCTTTGTACTGATCAGTCCGCGCAGTATAAATCTCTCTATTTAATCATCCTCGTCTTCCTTTCCTTCACGACACGTTCTTCACAGTTGAAGGCAAACTGTTGTCAAGCCCCGAACAAGACGTTACCCGCGTTGCCCGCACTCAGTGGGCCAGTTCCGTACGTTCCAGCGGCGGCGGAGGGAGTGCGTTGACAATTGACTCGCAACATCAGCTCCATTCCCACTACGTGCTGCACACACGTCGCACCATTGACATGTCCGCCTGGCACGTTTTCATCCCCGGTCTATCAAGGCCGGAAATTCGCGTCGCCTCACGTCGTCTTATAGACCAACTCGTTCCCACACCCAGCAGCACCAATCCCACACGATCGCTGTACCTGACTCGACCACATGACGCCGCGTTCAGGGATAAAATTTCTGGGGAACTGTTTAATTTGCAATCCGCGGAGCCACGAACACCGCAGCTCGCCTCGCAGTTTTATTTCACCGTTCGCACGGAACATTTGGTCAATGGAGTGTGGCAACCGATTGATCGTGTGGATCGGTGAGTTTGCACAGCCTCGCGCGCGTTTTTTACTTGTTTTTTTGCTGGAAGATTGTAATGATGTTAGCCCAGGTGCGAACATTCTTGACGTTTTCTTATTATCGATTAAAACATCAGCAGCATCATGGACACCATTACATTCCGAAGGTTGTCATAGCCGGGGGTGGCAGTGGGGATAAGCTCCCGCTGTTTATAAAATGCTCACATATGGCACGCGTCTCAAATAGCCTCTGACAACCAAGTCCAGTTTCTGGCCTGCATGAGTGGCTCCCCGAGCCTGGTGGAACTGCTTCTACCAACAGGAGAAGGGGCGAGGGACAGTGACTGGCGCCTGAAAACCAGTTTGCTTCGGGCAGATGGACCTCGTTAGCCTGGAATGGCATTCCATCTAGGGGAACGAAAACCCTGATTTTCAACCTCCGCTGCCTTGCGGGATACCCGATCTCGGGAAAGGCTGCGAGAGAAAACCCTGAGGAAAAACCTGGAACAGAGTCTGGTAGACCACCTCTTTCTGGCAACACCCAGCTGCCTTGCAGGTAGCACTTGGTTGTGCCAAGGCGAGAGAAGCTGACTCGAACAAACGCAGAGTTGTGCTGGGGACGCCGCTTTGTACACAAATCCCCAAGAACCTTCATTGAAGCCGACTCATCCTCCTGGCGGAGATAGTCGCATAAAAGTAAAGTAAAAGTAAGGTAGCTCGAACCGAGTGCTCACTGGTAGTGATGTTTCTGTAACCGATGGCCGGTCACTTAATCGCCAGACCCTTAATCACCAAGTCACTTCATCCCCAGTTTGATAACATCAGAAGAATGCAACCTCCTCTGCCTCACGGATGTTATTTTCATCTATGCCAAGCCATGCAACGAAAAATATATGAACCAGGGATGAAAGCAGATTATGTGGTAGACGATGATTAGATGCCTACCGGCGTTGGCTTTTGTGCCGTTGAATGATGTAGTCGACACATTTCAGATTTTAGCCGAATCTATGCCTCAAAGTGAGAGGGTGAATAAACTGGTATCTTATTTTTTGTTCGAGGTGGACGAATTAGAGGTAGAACAGAAAACTTTGCCTCAGCTATATTTCCACCTGAAACATGGAATAAGTATGAAGATGCAAATGGTTGTGTTGCCCGAACGAATAATGCTGTAAAAAGCGGGCATCATGCATTACAGTCACTCTTTTCTTGCCAACGTGGACATTTCTTAACGGTTTGCGAAAGGATTGCCGACAGCACACGGCCTCTGTTCTTCAAGCAAGTGCTGGGGTTGTAGTTCATAGTTGTTCTCTGAGCTGGTATGATTGATTGAGGACGTTTCGTCATCAAACTAGATGACATCATCATCGAAGCATCCTTCGATGTAACTGGGCGGTTGGCATCATTCGAATTTATCTGCTGCGTTTCGACCTCATCTACTGTGATTGGCTAGAATCCTTGCATGTATCCGCTGGCGTGTTCTCATTGGTCCGTAGATCCCATCCCAAGTGCTGGGGTTCATATCAAACAGAAGCAGACATATGTGCTAGGACATCTCGAGTATTACTTGACTGGGGATGAAGTGTCTGACGATTCAGTGTCAGTAAATCCCTGTACCCATCCATCCCATCTTTGTAAAATGTGTTTATCACTGCTCTTCACCCACGGTTACCACTCCATCAAAACCATCATTTTTTCCCCATTCGATTCAGTAAATACTCCGAGTTTTACGTGCTGGAGCAGAAATTGCAAGAATTTCACGGCAGCGCAATCACACGGCAGTTACCACGCAAACAGTTTACTCCAAGAACGTTTGAGTTTCTCGAGAGCAAGCGGGAAGCGTTTGAGGAATATTTACAGGTTGGTTCGACTTCTATGGTCCGGTTTTTTTTTACATGGCACTACCAGTTTTCGCGGCGTGCACGGATGCGCGTTCATGTATTGCGCAGCTGATGGTTCCAAAGGTTGTCATAGCCGGGGGTGGCAGTTGTATAGCAGCGTAGCTCCCAGTGTCTATAAAATGCTCTCGTATGACAACCAAGTCCAGCTTCTGGCCTGCCGGTGGAACTGCTTCTACCAACAGGAGAAGGGGCGAGGGCGAGTGACTGGCGCCTGAAAACCAGTTTGCTTCGGGTAGATGGAGCTCGTTAGCCTGTGGGAGCATTTTATCTAACGGAAGAAACAGTGATTTTCAACCTCCGCTGTCTTGCGGGAAAGGCTTCGGGAGAAAACCCTGAGGAAAAATCTGGAAGGGTTAGTTCGTGCACACCATCTGATTCTGGCAACTCCCTGCTGCCTTGCAGGTCGCACCTGGTTGTACAAAGGCTAGAGAAGCTGACTGGAACAAGCGCCGGGTGGTGCTGGGGACGCCGCTTCGTACCCAAATTCCCAAGATTGTTCATTGAAGCCGACTCATCCTCCAGGAGGAGATAGTCGCACAAAAGTAAAGGATCCCCCGTAGACATCATCTTCGAGTGTTTGATTAATCTTGTGTGTGTGTTGTCAAGTTAAGTAGCGAGGAAAGCTTGTTATGATGCCTGACAGTGAAAGCCGCAAGGGAGCTGTCATGCTGATGTCGCTCTACTCGT
>JACCGJ010000479.1:41190-54071 GCA_013407085.1 Atriophallophorus winterbourni | reverse complement strand
CGCTACTTTTGAATACTACGGCGACGTGTGTATGGTTTTCTTTCGCTTGATTCTCAATTTCACCTTGTCTTACAGTTTACCCTCATATTCCTCACGATGCAAAACATTATTCGTGCTCGATATTTTTTCAATTGATCAAAATCTCATATTTCGATAATTGAAACCGACGTCACACAAGTTGTAACTAGTGATTGTTTAAATGATCCCAACGAATAAAACGTGGTAGGGTTTTGGGTGGTGTAGGGTGCCGTGTAAAAGATCGCTCTGCAAATATACTTTCCTTAGCCTAAGTATTGTGTTGTTCACATACCCCGCACTTCCACACCACTTATCCAATGTTCCAAGGCTCACTGAACCTGATCTTACTGTCTCCACATGATGACGGCAAACAGACAGAAACCGGTAGTGGGGTGTAAGTACGGGGGATGTGAGCACCATAATACATTGGTCATCCATAAGCGCCTTGAGTGCTTGACCAAGAATCACTATGTGATTCTGTGTTTGAACACCATGGTTCGTTGCACGAACCCTATGTAACATTGGCATTCAAGTATAATTTCGTTTACGTTATCTTCTATTTTGAAGTCTCCGTATGACAAATATAAAACCGACGAATTAAATGGTGTGCAGCTGTTCCTCATGGTAAATATTCACGAAGGAATTTTGTTGTTCAGCCGTTTGAAAATGTGAAATTCCGAAACCTGTCAGAGTAATTCGAATTTCATTGCAAACCTTACGACGTAAGTGGATCTGTTGATACCACATTAAATTTTCGACAAAAAATCGCTTTTGGTCCTGATGAGTACCACAAATCTTTGATGGTGGATTATCGATTAAAAAATCATTCATTTCAGTTGGAAAACAAGTTGAGCTTGTCCACGAGACTTCCCACACAGCAGACAGCGAAGAGCAACAGACAGAAGCGTCTGATTCATTGAACAGAACGCCGGCGTGATTGAATCTGTCGGGAAAACAGCCAACCGACCCCTTAACCCTACAAGCTGTCATCCCATCGCGAAAGACTGTCTAGACACGTGGCAAAATTCGGTTGGATTGCTCGAGTGGCAAGGTCAAACATGGACGGTGGTATCAGCATTGTAGAAATCAATAATTAAATCAATTTGGATGAATGAGTGGAAGAAAACCCATATTGAAAATCCGCTACTCGAAAGGGTAGGCCCCGAGGTTTTGAGGCTGTTCCCACTTAGAGCGGATACTTTTAAACTAAACGTTTCTCACTAAATGGGTTTTATGTTATATAGCGTCGGTCGTTAGATGTCCTGTTTTAAAAGCAAGAAATTTTCATTCATCCTACTCATTTTAAGCTCACAAATATATACTGGACGCATACTGAGAGCTAACCCGACGTTCGAATACGAGGTACGTTAAACTGCACATTGCAATGCAGCGGTCCTGTTATGAACATGCTGTTCAGCAGAGAGCGTGAAAAGAAATATAGACATGAAAGTAACGTTTTTGGCACTGAATACAAAACAGTAATGCTGTAACAAAGAGATTTACTTATATAAACGGAAAACATGGTTCACGAATACTGGGTTACCGAATTCAATGACACTGCGCTAACTCGCTTCTAGCCCACCTAATATTTTTGTAATCAGATGAACAGCTATGCTACCACTTTGAGTATGGATTATCTATGGTGAGTTGCAACTAGAAAGCCGACCATTGGGCAGACCGAACTTGCGTTACAAAGAAGTTTGCAAAAGAGATATGAAAGCTCTGGGCATTGACCCGGTGAGTTGGGAAGAACTTGCTCTTGACCGCTCACATTGGATGCAAGCTGGGGAGGAACAGATACAGCTCTTGGCTGCAGGACGCAGATCACGCCGCCAACGTGCAACTGACGCCCTACAAGCGAGGTCTTACTATCGTTCCAAGCGCTGTGGGAGAGATTGTTCCTCCCGAATCAGACTGTTTTGCCATTCAAAAAGCTGTGAAACATGAAAATTCATGCGATGCGATGTACATCCATGGTTGACATCCACCGAAGGGGGCAAATAATATAACAAATTCATCTCCTTTGTATTAAGAGTCACAGAAGCTGTTTCAAGGTACGCGGATAATGATCGTACTGTTTAGTCCTTGAGGACAAACCGAACCAAAAAGGTCGTAAGGTGTTTTAAGGGAAAAGGATGCAAACATGAATATCTTATGCCGGACAGTTAGTTTAACCCCATTTAACAGCATTGTAAAATAACAAGCTTCATGTTTGTTACTACTTATCAGTACCAAGTCCTTCGAAAAAATCACAATACTAGTCAAATGGAAGCAATGTACCTGAGTTTCACTCTTATTTGTGCTAATTACCAGTGCCTTAATGGGATTTGAGCACGAGACCATTTTAATCCGACGCCATGGGCTACTAAACCCCTATTGACCAATCGCAATTAAGTATCCAAGACACAACCTACAGACCGTTAGATCTAATTAGCATACATATCCGAACAGTTTTGAACGGGCCAGCAACATTTAATGTGGTCGCCCAACCGAGTTTGAAAATCGAAAATAAATTAAGAGAATACCTACTTGAACTTATTAAGTAGTCAGAAAAGTAATATTTTCGCTGTTATCCATATTACGATATGATACCATGTCTCAAATCAGGAATTATAAAGAAAGCAAGTTGGTAATTAGACTTTATAATTTTGTGGAGTATCAATGGTGTTCAATACAATAATTTCTACAAATCCAACATGCTTTAAATAATACAAGAGGCCCGCTTCAACTTTTTTGCATCATCCCCACTAACGGTATTTTCCAACGGAAATCCAGGATCCCTCTGGAAGTACATTCCACGTGGATAACAAAACGGCGGACCCACGAAGTAGGCGGCGGGTATGATGACTAGCTGGTGCATCGAGTGAGTGTGTTTCGACTGCAAGTTTGCGGTGCTCGGAAACTCCCGCGAGGCATTTTCTGGTTGCAATCGTTTGAACCCGTCATCCTGCATGACAAATCCATTGTTTGGAACAGGTTGGTTGTTTTTCTTGAAACGGAAAATGGTGGATTTCGATTAACACGCTTATTAGTTCCAAGATGCCTATATATCATAAATCTTTGTGAGCCATTATCATGAGTAGTAAAACCAACGAGTAAATAATGTCCAACGATTAAATCCCTTCGAAGACTAGGAAAGGTGGGATATAAAATTCTACTAAATGTGTCTAACAATGAGCAAAAACAATGTGAGAGGAGATACCTGGTACACAATTGAAGTTCCTTCACAAGCGTATAACGCGTTTATGCTCGCAGTGTTTCGTGTGACTGAGCAGTCCGATTAAGAAAGAACAATCTTTCCCATAGCATATACAGCGATAGTCAATACTGGGCATTTTAGGCGGTAGTTGAACGCTGAAATCAGAATCTGCTCTTATCCAGCTTGGAGAATACGGTTTACACTGTGCATTAAAAGTGATAAGACGAGAACAAGATTTTCCCAACTAGTATGGTCAATGTCAAGAGCTTTCATATCTCTTTTGCAAACGTCTGTGTACCGCAAGTGCGGTCTCCCAATGCTCCACTTCCTAATCGCAACTCACCATAGAGTACATCTTTCGGAATACGACCATTTTCCATTCTGTAGACGTGAGCAAGCCACCGCAGGCGGCGCTGTCGCAATAGACCAGCTTTGGAAAGCACTTCAGCGTTAGTCACTCTGTCCATCCTCAATGTTTTCAAAATACGACGGATATTTCGTAGATGGAAAGCATTCAGCTTCCATTTTTGTATTGCGTTTGTGGTCCAGGTTTCACTGCCGTACGGTAAAACATTTAGTACGCACGCGCTGTATACCATCATCTTTACAGTCAGCTTGCGGTTACCCCAAACACGAGAGTTCAATTGGGACAAAATGATAACTGCTCAGCCAATTCGCTTATCAATCTCCGTGTCTAGCGAGAGGTTATCCGCAATGGTTGAACCAAGGTATGTGAAATGATGTACTGATTTAAGCTGACAGTTCCAACAGTGATGCTGCGTAGCGATTCAATCCTTTAACTTAGAAAATTGGTTAACGACTAAAACCTGTCACTAATTATCTTTCTGAAGGAGTAGTAAGACATCAGCACGGTACCTTCATTGCAGCTTTCACGCACCAGAAAAAGCGGTTCTCACTATTCCAATGGGAGACACACGGCGCTATCTTACGAAGATGCCAACATGATCGTCTCTGAACGAGTGACTCAGATGAAAGTAAAATCCTCAAATATTGGGAAGGGTGGAAGTTAAATAGCTACAGATTCTATAGAAGAGTAAGCACAAACAAACTGGGTAGACGTGCCTACACCTCGAATGGAACATGCATTCAAACAAGTTTTGTGAACGAGTAGATCGACATTACCACGGCAGCTTCCTTGCGGCTTTCACTATCATGCATCATAACAAGCTTTTCTCATCATTCCGCTTGACAAGATACAAGGTTAAGCGAACACCCCAAGAACTGAACACGATTTCGGGACATATCCATAGGTGTAACAAATCACTACGATATCTGATAGCAAGAAACCCAGCATGGATAAAAAGGTTGCCAGTTATAGTCATCAGTTGCCTACACCATCCGGGATGTGTGTCTCAAAAACAATCCATTTCCGAAGTCGGTGGTCCGGTATCCGTAAAACGCGCCCCAATCTGCGTAACCCGGTTATTCTGTTTTCTTATATCAACTTTACCACCAAAAAGCTAATTTCTGAGAAAATCGTTGCCTAGGCGACGGTAACAACTAACTATCAAAATGCTGCGGAGACACCAGTTGTCAAATACGTGGAGACATCGAATGCGTTCTTTACGCAAATTCCAAATGTCATTTATGGTTGAAAAGATGAGCAATGTTGCAAAAGATTCAAACACTGAAACGCATTCCAGTGAATCAAACCGAAACTTTACTTGAACTCACTTCATCCTGTTCCACGTCCTGCTCATTTGAGAGCGCATAGCCCTCAGAAATTCCGTCAACTTCATCTTCTTCCGCGACATAGATTAGCGGATCCGTCGCCATGGTGACGCTGACCCTACGATTCTGTTGATTCGGCACATTCACCACGGGACTTAAAAGCGCACCGGTGCTGTATCGTTGCGGCGTTTGGCGACCGAATGAGGTAGGGGAAACAAATGTGCTCACAGGTCGCTGAGCGAATTTTCTAACCGAAGCCGTTGAACGTGTTTGTCCGTTATGCAATGACGACCCATCCAAGTGATCACGAAGTACACTCGCAGCTGGAGAGCAGGATCCCGGTGGACTATGGCGTTTATCTTTCGGGTAAAATTGAACATGATTTATCGATTTGCTAGAGTTTCCAGGCGATAGGGCGTAGACGGTGAATATGTTGGATTTGCTCCCATGGGATAAATTGTTCTTCGTGGTGGGGCGATTGCTCTGAGTGATGAGATAGCGTGGAGAGATGAATGGCAGCGCGGCGGAAAACAGACTGATTAGGCCACCGGACGCTGTAAGAACGTAAGCCCACCCAATTTGACAACGTCCTGTGTGTGGAAGAGAAAATAAACTGACCAATCAAATCACACAGATTTGTGCTTCAGACATCAATGGTCAAGCGTAATGCGTTTTACAGTTGAAAGGCACCCATTCGTGCGAGTCAGGAATCAGTCTCTAAATTCAAATACGTGTTTAACAACCAGCGATCCACCTTGTACAACTTTGTGGATGCGATATGTACTTACTTACTTTACTTTTGTGCGATTATCTCCTCCTGCAAGATGAGTCGGCTTCAATGAAGAGTCTCGGGAATTTGGGTACAAAGCGGCGTCCGCAGCACCACTCGGCGTTTGTTCGAGTGAACTACTCTAGCCTGCGACCTGCAAGGCATCAGGGAGTTACCAGAAAGAAGTGGTGTGCAGCAACTAACCGTCTACCAGACTCTGTTTCAGATTTTTCCTCAGGGTTATCTCCCGAAGCCTTCCCCTCCATCAGGTATCCGGCAAGGCAGCGGAGGTTTAATATCAGGGTTTTCCTTTCCTTAGATGAAATGCCCTCCCAGGCTAACGAGCTCCATCTGACCGAAGCAAACTGGTTTTCAGGCGCCAGTCACTCGCCCCTTCTCCCGTTGGTAGAAGCAGTTACGCCGGGCTCGGGGAGCCACTCGTGCAGGCCAGACACTGGCCTCTAAGGTCACTGGATGTATAGAATTTGGACATTTTCGCCAATTAGGATAATCTTCGGCGTCCAATATACATTCAAACAACGTGCAATTAAATACCTCTGCTCTTAGGCGAATAGTACATTGGTTTGCCTCCGCCCTCCGCCCACGAAACCAGTTTTCGACCCTAAACCCATGATCACTTGACATTGTTGTACATGGAAAGACCTGAATGCCCACTGTGAGGGAAGATGTTGATGATCTGGGACTGCTTACCGTCTACGGCGTTCGAACGCAACCCGAAAACCATTTGCAACGATCTCGGCTCCTATCAACGCACATGGGCTGGCGCAACTCAAGACACCAAAGAAGAAAGCAAATCTAATCGCGAAGTCGGCCACACCAAGGAAAAGTAACAGGCAGATGGGTACCAGTTTATTGATGATCCTGGAAGGCAGCCTGATTAGATAAATTGATTTCCCTTGCTAATAGGCGGTACGGTACGGACATAATGTCGTTATCCAGTATCTGACAGCTGGTTCATCCATCGCGCATACACGGAATATACGTAAATTTGTGAAGATTCTGATCTGAGATTTTTGTATAATGCATACAACTAACCTGATGAATTTAGATTTCTTCAATTAAAACTCGCTTAAACTAATCTATTTGTCTTCTACCTTATGACAGCAAACTGCTAGAAACCGGTAGTGGTGTGTAAGTGCAGCGGATGTGAGCAACACATTACTTTGGTCATCCATAAGCGCCTTGAGTGCTTGACCACGAATCACTGTGTTTGAACATCGTGGTTCGTTGTACGAACCCTATGCATCAGTGGCATTCTAGTATAACCTTGTTTACCATTTATCCACTGTTTCAAGGCTCACTGAAACTAATCTTACTTACGACAAACAGCCATAAACCGGTTATAAGAGGTTTTAGAAGTTTTAAAAACGTTCAAAAGTGGATTATGTGCGCGCATGTTACTGCTAACACATAAAATATTTGCTTTCCTGTCTGGAATCTCAGTCCAAGTGCAGTTTATGACCGCATCGCTTTATGATGTTTGGACAAAGCTGGAGAGAAGAAATGTTGATGGACGCACGCCAAAACGAATTTTCATATTGCACACACAAGATTATGACCATGAAGTGTTTGATTAAAGAAAAATGCGAGAAACCTGGTTTACAGCGCATGCAA
Organism: Atriophallophorus winterbourni; assembly: GCA_013407085.1. Lineage (NCBI taxonomy): Eukaryota > Metazoa > Platyhelminthes > Trematoda > Plagiorchiida > Microphallidae > Atriophallophorus > Atriophallophorus winterbourni. The sequence goes on along the minus strand of JACCGJ010000479.1, from coordinate 46,758 downwards.
GAAAACTGAATGAGGTTCAGAGAGTTTTTAACAATATCATGGCACCATGACCGAAACCTATAGTAGTTTTTAGTTCTAACGGCGATCAGGAAGCCACAAACATGTGTTCTTCCTTCAGCAAGGCGGAAATCCAAACTGCTTCACCATTCATGGCATCACAATCAGTGAAAACGTTGAGTCACCAGTCAGAAAAAGCCGACTTACCAAGCTGTAGAATGTCGGCTTCCAGACCACAAGCCTGTTCTACTTCTACGTTCCCGTTCCAGCCAATCGGATAAAGAATGCAAGCAAGTAAGGACAATAAACCTGCAATGAAAATGGAACGCTAAGCTAGTTCTAAGCCCGGGTGAGGAGAAACATATAGAGTGAGAAATAATATATGTATTGTGTTGCCCACGAAATTATGCCACGCAAAAACCGGTTTCTGGCTGTTAGCAATCATCAGGCGGAGACAGTAATATCACATTGAGATCTACATCTCTAGGTGTGGTGTAATCTCGAGGTGGCGTCATTATTGCCGCATGGTGTATGTTGAGTCTGCTAAAAAGAATATTGAGGAGTTTTACGCTGGAAACCTTAGCCCGGATGCTAAATACATTTGTGCCCCAGTTATGGAATGTTCTACCCAAACCTGGACACACAAGGCTGGGTAACCAAGCTGGTTTCACGTAACATAAATTCGCATTCACAAGAGCGAATGCACGAACTAAAACTCCAAGATTGTACGCAACGACGCATACGAAGTGACCGCGTGATTGTCTTATTATTACTATTATTCATACTAAAACTCATCTCCTCAAACATTTACTAAAGCTCAAGGAACGTACTTGAACATGTATACATTGAACCATCTCAAATTCTGGCCCAGCCTTGGTTTCTACAGAACACAACCGTAACTGAACTCGTGTATTGAAGGAAAGAATGAATAACACAATGTATGTACAGTGAACGATAATCACAATATGTACTTACGATCGATCTTGATTGATGCTTGATCGATAGTTCGTTCATTGTCTATACTACATTCGGTTAGAATGGGTTTCACACGAAACGCCTTGCCAAACGATGAATACATTACAAACCACGCACTATGTGAATGTCGTCTCAGAAGATTAAATGTTTTAATCCATATACCTCGTCGTCCTGTGGTTTTTGTTAATCAAATTGCTTTTTATAACGTATAAATATCTGACTTCCGGATGAAAATGGGCTACGCAACGTTGATCATGGAAATCACTGATAACTAGAGTACTTTCAAAGAAGCACGATATGCAAATACAGAATCATATAGTGCTCTCTGGGAAGGCGCTTAAAGCTCTCGTAAACTACCAATATGATGTGTTGATCACATCCGCCGCACTTACACACCACTACCGGTTTCTGTCTGATTGTCGTCATCAGGTGGATACAGTAAGATTAGGTTCAGTGAGCCTTGAAACAGTGGTGAACAAAGTTATACGCGACTGCTACTGTTGAATAAGGTTCTTACAAAGAACCACGATGTTCAAATACAGAATCACAGAGCAACTATTGGTCAAACGCTTGTGAAAGGTCAAGGTAATGTGATACTCACATTTGTAGGACTTAAAATCCAGAAGAAGTTTCTGGTTGTTTGCCAACAACAGGTGGAGACATTAAGAGACTTGAAACAGGGGGGAAAGTGTTCAGCAAAGGCGTTGGACATCATCATCAGAGACGGTATTACACCGGTAGCATGTACAAAATGCTTAATTACCATACAACCATGAAAAAAGGAAATTCTAAAATACTGGGAAGGGTGGGACATAAATAGTCAAGGATTCTATATAAGAGTAATCACAAACAAACTAGGATGAGGTGCCTACACCTCGAATAGAACAGGCATTCAATCAAGTTTCGTGAACGAGTTGAGCGACATCAGCACGACAGTTTCCTTGCAGCTTCCACTGTCACGCATCATAACAAGCTTTCCTCATCACTTTACTCGACAACATACAAGGTTAAGCAAACACTCCCAGAAGATGCTTAGTGCAAGACCGCCACTAAACACGGTCCTTACTGAGCAAACGGGGCTGGAAAATAAAGGGTCATATTGATTGTCTCTCTTAACATCGGAATTTTAAAGGGCATCCTACAGTGAATGGTAGCAGAATGTGTGGGGGTCCTGGTTGAATCCTACTTAGAATATATGTATGTACGAGTCTAATCCAGGCAAAGTGCCGCACAGTCTTAGACTGTACATGGGCTAAGATACTATCTGGTTGCCCAGTAGACACAAAGGTCGCAACAAACAGTATGGGAACACAGGGTTTGTAGTGATTCCTATTCTTTTTGCGGGAGCATACAATGAAACATTCGAACCAAACAAACAAGTTCAATCAACACTCAATAATTGTTGCACCAATGAACGCGTTGCAGAATAATACTGGATTAATACATGTGTTTACGATTACTAGAGTATATTACTAGAGGCTCATTGTGCAGCATTTATGTGCTGTGCGGCTAACATCGTGCTAAATTGAATGGCCAGAGGTAGAGAGCTGCATGCTGAAACATGCTGGAGTCTCACCACCATTTCTATTTCCCCCTCATATCGGTTTAGGTCTTGGCCATCCTGACAGTATCTTAGCCCACGTGCAGTCTCAGACTGTACGGCACTTTGACTGGATCAGGTTTGTGCTTTCATACATACATACAACGCTCCCTACTTGATTATTTCTTCGCCGTTAGGAATAAATCGAACGGAACCACATCAGCAAACATCTGGCATGCACGAAAATGTAAACCGACAGTTTGGTGTGAAATCGACATCTGAATTGTCGATCACTCGAGTGTGGAACATTTGGATTAGTAAATTTGTCGTGATTCGCAGCTGTGCGGTGATGTCTGATAATGAAATAGGAAGGATTCGAATATTGTTCAAGATGGGGTCGTGAGACAACATGTAAGGAAGAGTTACAGGTTCAAGCCTTCGCATTATTCTTTCTGGCCTCCTTCGAGTGTTAGTGAATGTCGGTAAATCTGGACCAGTTGGTTTTGTGAAAGTCCATGCGAAACCGCAAGCACGGAGTAGAATGAGCACTGCTCAGGCGTAGTTGTAATCATGACTTGTCCAATTGAGATCGGCGTTCGTCCCCAGACTTGTTATTAATGACAGAAAGAGCGATACCTCCATGGTGTAGGGGGCGGGGTAGACGTACCGGGAATGACAGCTAGCAAACATCTTACTTAATTATACTTATGTGCGACTATCTCCTCCTGGAGGATGAGTCGGCTTCAATGAAGATTCTTGGGAATTTGGGTACAAAGCGGCGTCCCCAGCACCACTCGGAGTTTGTTTAAATCAGCTTCTCTAGCCTTTGCACCACCAAGTGCCACCTGCAAGGCAGCAGGGAGTTGCCAGAAAGAGGTGGTGTGCACCAACTAACCGTCTGCTAGACTGTTTCAGATTTTTCCTCAGGGTTTTCTCCCGAAGCCGTTCCCGTGATCAGGTATCCCGCAAGGCAGCGGAGGTTTAAAATCAGGGTTTTTCTTTCCTTATATGAAATGCCCTTCCGGGCTAATGACCCCCATCTGCCCGAAGCAAACTGGTTTTCAGGCGCCGATCACTCGCCCTCGCCCCTTCTCCTGTTGGTAGAAGCAGTTCCACCGGGCTCGGGGAGCCACTCGTGCAGGACAGAATCTGGAATTGGTTGTCAGAGGCTATTTGAGACGCGCGCCATATGGGAGCTTATCCCCACTGCCACCCCCGGCTATGACAACCTTTGGAACATCTGGTCACTTACCGCAACATTCAGGTCATCGCTCCAAAAATAATCACGTTGCACACACGCACGCACGTCGGTTGCATCTCGATTCATTCCTGAGGTCAACCCGTCCAGCACAAATCACTTTCACCCACAAAACACACAACTCAAGCGAAGCCGATTGGTTAAAGGCGTTTATTACGCACAAGAGGAATAACCGAAATCTTATATAGGAAAATCACACAACCTCAGCACTGATCCTGAAAGATGTCTGACCCGTCTGTCACTTCGATCTGATTTGTTAATCTATTTCGAGCCCTCGTCACGCAGGGCTCGTTTGACCGACATTGACGAATTGCATACCGTTCGATTGCGGATGACATTGTCCATCTTCTCATACTTCTGAAGACATTTGTGACAACTCATCCGTGCCAAGCCTAAAGTTGATCACGACGATTCATAATAGACTGGTCGGACAAACAAACCTAGTCAAATGTGCCAATCTGGAGAACAGTTCAAAAACGCTTAATTGCGATCGGTCAATTGGTGGACGGTAGCCCAAGTCGTTAAGGCGTGGGACTACAATGGCGATGGTCGGGGGTTCGAGTCCTACCCGAAGCGGAGGATATGCACTGCTGATGAGCGAAACTCGAGTCCAGTGCTTCCATTATTGTGTATCGTCGTGATCAACTTTGTGAATAGTTCGATGGGCTCGGCACGGATGAGTAGTCACAAATATAAAAACATATTTCCAATATCCCTGAAACTTCTGAAGAGTTTTCGATCGAACCAGTTCGAAATGCAATTGTCCGAATCCGGAATTTTACTGTTCGTGCTTGTCGTCGTCGGTCTTTGGCAGCTATTGTGTGGGTGGTGTGCTGTATACGATTCGAAAGCCCATGATTAGAACAATAGGACGACGAAGCAATGAAAGTTCTTCACCTTCGTCAAGGATTAGACTGGATTGTAGACAATTTGTCGACTTGTCTGTCGAGCTGCATGCGGAAACACGCTGGAGTCTTACTGACATTTTCTCTCATTTTTGTATTGGTCCTGGAAGCATGACAGTATCTTATCCCACGCGCCCTCTGTCTGTCGTATTTTGCCTGGATCCAGGCTTGTCACTTCATCCATGCACACATACATACTGTGCTAAAGAGCCATGGGCGAAGTGCCCAACTGGTTGGTGTGAGGTTTTCTACGGCGAAAAGTCGATACGAGTCACGTGTTCACAATGGATGCATTGAGGGTGAAGTATGAAAAAGTGCAAGCTGGAAAGATCGTGTCCTATTGTGAAGTGCAGTATCGTAGGGTGAAAATCAAGTACTCTCCGAAAATATACAGAACTCCGCCCTCCGGCACAATGAAAAATCAGGAAGCAATGAAAAGTACATCGTCAAGAGCGACATACAAATCACACAAGGTCGGTTAAACAAGCCCAACTTGACGAGGGATAAAAACTAACTGTTTGAGATGAAACTTTCTGATTAATCAATGTTTTAACGACCGGGACTGAAATATTGAGGACATTTTCGTTAATTCCGAGATTCTACTATAAATATAGACAGGACGTATTCATCTACATTTGATCCACTTGACTTAATCTCATAACCCCTACAGACTATATGCTCAGGTGACGAACGCTAATTGCAGTAAATTGAATAGGCATGAGCCCGTTCGCCTTTGTGACTATAGGTCCAAGCTCTAGTCACGTGCATCAACACTCGCCCAATCAGGTGGCTCTGGTGCGTGCGTGCGACCGTGCACACCTCAATCGATAATGCGCTGATTGAATCGAACGCTGACGCGTTGGGGCAATCGGTCAGCGCATGTGATTTGAGTG
>JACCGJ010000479.1:0-40190 GCA_013407085.1 Atriophallophorus winterbourni | reverse complement strand
GGAGGTGGAGGATACCATGTGGAGTAGCTTGCGCCTGAAATCTGAAGAGAACTGCATCGTTGGTGTAATTTACTGCTCGTCCACCTTATCTGACGCCAACAACGAAATGTTGCTAGAAATACTGCGTAACGCTGGAAATCTGAGCGAAACCCATCTACTTATAATAAGCGATTTCAACCTTCCACAGTTTATACCTTGGTACTATGGCTGAGGAAGGATATCGAACTACTTGATAGGATTTATCACCGCGAAACTAAGTTGGTATTCCATCGCCTTTCTAAGTATGTAAAAACTTGACCTACATGGTTTTACCGAACGACAAATACAGAGTGACCTTGTGCTGGCATTTAAAATTTTTCACACCGACAATCGTCCCCTCAAACATTTACTGACGTACAAGGACCGTACTAGGAAACGCAAACATTCAAAGGCATTGAGCATTCCACATGCTCAACTGAATATTATTTCTCGGTCAGAATTTGTTTCCCGTGGAACAGTCGAGGTTATGCTTCAAAGCTCGATGAATACATGTCAAACCATGGGTATGTGACTGTCCCTATTGATTCTTGAAAGTTTTTATCTGTTTCTCACCTTATATACCTCGTCAGCCCGTGGTTTTTGTTAACCTAATTGCTTTTTCTACCACAAAACATTCTGGGTTCTGAGTAATTACAGCGTTAGTTGAACATGAATCCTCCAACTTAACATACATACTACATGCACTATATAAATGTTAACGTGTTCATCTGCGCATGTTAGGTGGCAAGTTTACGGCCCTGCTTTCTATATCTCAAAATGTGTATCTTGCAAATTGCAACGAGATTTATCATGCAATTTCAGCAGCCCATCTATAGGGACACGCGAAGACCTAGCCATTCACATTATAGAACATCGTGCATATCGTCATTTGAAAATGGTATATACAAACTGCAAATCGCGAAATGGTTCGCAAACTAGCGGGTATTTTCCGACTAACGTACTCCTCCATATTACAGCTTCCTACGTCAAGACTAGCAGACAACCTCACTTATTGTCCACCAAGAGAGAAACATTTTTCACATCGTGGTCAAATACCTCCTTTTATCAAATGATTCATCGGATTTGCGTCCACTCCTCATTTTCGGGTGGTAGATGCAACACTATCGGAAACCGGCTTTCCGCTGCTGGGTAAAAATCATGAATAATGCGTGAAACCTGTGCTTACAAACCTTTGTTTTCGACTGACAGAAATGTTATTTAATGGAATGATACAAATTCCATTAAGTGTTAAATATGGAAGTTGACAACGATGTTTGCAAAAGATGAAATGAAAGCTAAACAAGTTGCGCTTGTATGTCACTGTTGGGTAAGGCTGGTACGACCAACCAGTTCAATCACACGAGCCCCCACTCATGGTCTGTGTGTGTGATGGAGATGCATGCAAATGAGCATTTTTATTCATTGTCATGGGTTCAACCCCAGTCTACATGAGTGGGGGCTCATGTGATTGAAAAGGTTGGTCGTACCAGCCTGCAACTTGTTTACAATTCTTCCACTGTTTCTTACTGTCTCTACCTGATGAGCGAAAACAGCACGAAACCGGTTGTGAGGTGTGTGATGGAGCTTTTATAGAGATGAAAGCTGTTGACTTGCACTTGGCCCCTCGATTTTGAAGGTACTGAGTTAAACGTCAGCATCATTCTGGGCCAGGGTACATACTGCTCTCTCAGCTACCGACTGTAGGTCACGCCGGCAGCGAGCAAACGGCAACCTATTCCTATTACTGGGAACCATTTAGGAGAATTGGATTATTTATCTGACACGCTATGGCACATGAAAATGGTCGTCGCTACTTTTGAATACTACGGCGACTTGTGTTTGGTTTTCTTTCGCTTGACGATAAACGTCGAGTGGTTTCTCAATTAACCTTGTCTTACAGTTCACCATTATATTTCGCACTGTTCACCTGCTATCGTGCTTGAAGCAAAATCAATTGATGTACGAGTTCCGTCTCTTACAGTGATGGCGTAGGAGCTCATTTGAAACAACATTTTTTTCTTTTGTGACAAACTCATCCATATCATTCGCATAGCGTTTTAGCAAAATGTCGTTCTCTTTCATTCATTTAAACAAACCACGATATATTGCAGGTCAAACGGTGGACGGTAGCCCACGTCGTTAAGGCATGGGACTACAATAGTGATGGTCGGGGTTTCGAGTCCCACCCGAAGCGGAGGTTATGTACTACTAATGAGCTCAAATAAGAGCGAAGCTTGAGTCCAGTTCTTCCTTTATGGACCGTCGTGATCAGCTTTGCGAATAGTTCGATGGGCTTTGCACGAATGAGTAGTCACAAATATAAACCAGAAGTCAGAAATTCTCTTTTTACCACAACTGGTTCGTTCCGTTTGTCTCAAGGTAACGTTGTCAATTGGGAGTTGTAATCAAACCATCACGGTTTAATTAATATCGCAATGTTACGTTTAAATGTCTATTGTCAATGTATGGCCGAATATTTTAATGTCGTTGGCATCTTTGGGTTAGTGTCGATCATGGCTGTACCTCGCAAAAGCAAAGAGATCAGATGCACTACAACGCACAGCGCTCAAAGCTTCGGGCAGTGCTTAGCGGCATTTTGCATGTTGTCTGCGTGACCTACTTTCAGTAACAAGGAGTAGCATGTTTATCTTCAGCTTGCAGATGACCCTTGACATAGTGGCTTAGATATAATTGTTCCACAGCTCCTCTGGTCGATGCCAAGAGCTTTCATGTGTCAATTGGGACCTTCTTTGTAGCGTAAGCTCGAATTCTTGCTTTCAGTTCTCCATAAAGTAGATCTTTAAAAACGCAGCACATGATTCAGCCAGCATAGACAGTGGTGTTTGTCGCAGCGTGACCATCGTCTGTAAACCAACTGTAAAAAACTCTTGTTTTAATCCACTTACGATTAAACTATTTTATATTTCAGCTTTTGAAAACTTTCACATAAACCCTGAAATTCAATTCTTCTTTTTATCTGTTACAAGCACACTAAACTTGAACAACACAACATTTTCTTGACCTGAGTAATGTGTTGCTCACATCACTCGAAATTACACTCCACTACCGGTTTCTGGCTATTTGCCGTCATCAGGTCGAGACAGTAAGATTAGGTTCAGTGAGTCTTACAACATTACTTTGGTCATCCATAAGCGACTCGAGTGCTTGACCACGAGTCACTTTGTGATTCTGCGTTTGAACATCGTGGTTCTTTGTACGAACCATATGGAACAGTGGCATTCAAGTATAACTTTCTTTACCACTTATCCACTGTTTCAAGGTTCATTGAACGTAATCCTACTGTCTCCACATGACGACGGCAAACAGCCAGAAACCGGTAGTGGAGTGTAAGTGCGCGAGGGATGTGAGCAACACATTACTTTGGTCATCCAGAAGCGCCTTGAGTGCTTGACCACGAATCAGTATGTGATTCTGTGTTTGAACACCATGGTTTGTTGCACGAACCCTATGTAACAGTGGTATTCAAGTATAACTTTTTTTACGTTATATCTTGTGTTTTGAAGTCTTCGTATGACGAATATAAAACGGACGAATTAGGTGGTGTGCAGCTGTTCTTCATGGTAAATATTCATTTTGTTGTTCAGCCGTTGAAAATGTGAAATTTCAAAACCTGTCACAGTAATCCGAATTTCATTGTAAGTGGATCCACGTAAGTGGATCTGTTGATACTACATTAAATTTTCGACAAAAATCGCATTTGGTCCGGATGAGTACACAAATCTTTGATGGTGGATTATCGATTGGAAAACCATTCAGCTTTTCCGTCGGAAAACAAATTGAGCTTGTCCACGCGACATCCCACACAGCAGACAGCGAAGAGCAACAGACAGAAGCGTCTGATTCATTGAACAGAACACCGGCGTGATTGAATCTGTCGGGCAGACCCCCAACCGACCCCTTAACCCTGCAAGCTGTCATCCCAGCGCTAACGACACAGTCTGGCATTGTCTAGACACGTGGCGAAAATCGGTTGGATTGCTCGAGTGGCAAGGTCAACCTTGGACGGTGGTATCAGCATTGTAGAAATCAATAATTTATTTCAATTTGGATGAATGACTGGAAGAAAATAAATATTGAAAAGCCGCTACTCGAAAGGGTAGGCCCCGAGTTTTTGAGGCTGTTTCCACGTAGAGCGGATACTTTTAAAATAAACGTTTCTCACTAAATGGGTTTTTATGTTATATAGCATCGGTCGCTAGATGTCCTGTTTTGAAATGATATCGTTTTAGCAAGAGGTTTTCATTCATTCTACTCATTTCAAGCTCACAAATATATACTGGACGCATACTCAGAGTTAACCCGATGTTCGAACATGTGGTAGGTTGAACTGCACATTGCAATGCAGTGGTCCTGCAGTTCAGCAGAGAGCGTGAACAGACATAAAAACGATTTTAGGCGCTGATTACAAAACAGTAATGCCGTAACAAAGAGATTTACTTATATATCTGGAAAACATTGTTCACAAATAACGGGTTATTCCAATTTATTGTTTTATAAACAGATGAACAGCTATGCTACCACTTTGAGTATGGATTATCTATGGTGAGTTGTAATTAGGAAGTCGACGATTGGGCAGACCGCACTTGCGGTACAAAGACATTTGATAAAGTGATATGAAAGATCTTGGCATTGAATCCGCGAGTTCGGAAGAACTTGCTGTTGACTGCTCACATTGGAGGCATTGTGTAAATCGTCGTCTGCAAGCTTGAAAGGAGCAGATACAGCTCTTGGCTGCTGAACGCAGATCAAGTCGCCGGCGTGCAACTAACGCCCTAAAACCGAGTTCTGCTTATCGCTGCGAGAGAGATTGTTCCTCTCGAATGAGACTGTATAGTCATTTAATATGCTGTAGAACATGAACATATATGCGATTGTGATGCACATGCATGTTCGATATCGACCGAAGGGGGCAAATAATATGACAAATTCAACTAGCTTGTATTGAGAGTCACCGGGGCTGTTTTAAGGTGCAGGGATCCTGATCGTACTGTTTAGTACTTAAAGACAAACAGCACCAAACAGGTCGTGAGGTGTTTTAACGGAAAGGGATGCAAATATGAATATATTGTGCCGGACAGTGGGTTTAACCCCATCTAACTGTGTTTTAAAATAACAAGGTTTCTGTTTGCGACAACTCATCTGTACCAAGTCTTTCGAAAAAATCACAATACTAGTCAAAATGGAAGCGCTGTACTTGAGTTTCGCTCTTATTTGGGCTAATTATCAGTGTCTTAATGAGCACGAGACCATTTTAATCCCACGCCATTGGCTACTAAACCCATTTTGACCGATCGCAATTAAGTATCCAAGACACTACCTACAGACCGTTAGATCTAATTAACATACATATCCGAACAGCTTTGAAAGGGCCAGCAACATTTAATGTGGTCGCCCAACAGAGTTGAAAAATACTAAAAATAAATGCCTACTTGAACTTAATAAGTAGTCAAAAAGTAATATTTTCGCGGTTATATATATTACGATATGGTACCATGCCTCGCATCGACCAAAACTAGTTCAGGAATTATAGAGAAAGCAACTTGGTAAATGGACTTTATAGTTTTGTGGAGTATCAATTGTGTACAATGTTCTACAAATCCAACATGAGTTAAATGATACAAGAGGCCCGCTTCAACTTTTTTGCATCATCACCACTAACGGGATTTTCCATCATAAAACCAGGATCCCTCTGGAAGTATGTTCCACGGGGATAACAAAACGGCTGACCCACGAAGTAGGCGGCGGGTATCATGACTAGCTGGTGCATCGAGTGAGTGTGTTTCGAATGCAAGTTTGTTGTGCTCGGAAACTCCCTCGCGGCATTTTCCGGTTGCAATCGTGTCAACCCGTCATCCTGCATGGCAAATCCATTGTTTGGAACAGGTTTATTGTTTTTCTTGAAACGGGAAATGGCGGGATTTGATTACCACACTTAAGAGCTTCCAAGGTGCCCACATATCATAAATCTTTGTGAGCCGTTATCATCAGTAGTCAAAGCAACGAGTAAATAATGTCCAACGAAGACTAGGAAAGGTGGGATATAAAAATCTACTGTGTCTAACAATGAGCACAAACAATGTGAGAGGAGATACGTGGTGCACTATTGATGTTCCTTCCCAAGCGCATAATTCTTTTAAGCTCACAGCGTTTCGTATGACTCAACAGTCGGATTTAGAAAGAACAATCTTTCCCATAGCACATACCGCGATAGGCAATACTGAGCATGCTGAAATCAGAATCTGCTCTTATCCATCATGGAGATTACGGTTTACACTGTGCATCAAAAGTAATAAGTCGAGAACAAGATTCTCTTAACTAGTATGGTCAATGTGAAGAGCTTTCATATCTCTTTTGCAAACCTCTGTGTACCGCAGGTGCGGTCTGCCCAATGGTCGACTTCCTAATTGCAACTCACCATAGAGTAGATCTATCGGAATACGACCATGTTCCATTCTGTAGGCGTGGCCAAGCCACCGCAGGCGGCGCTGTCGCAATAGGGTGAACATGCTATGTAGACCAGCTTTTGAAAGCACTTCAGCGTTAGTCACTCTGTCCATCCTCAATGTTTTCAAAATACGATGGATATTTCGTAGATGGAACGCATTCAGCTTCCGTTCTTGTATTGCGTGGGTGGTCCAGGTTTCACTGCCGTACAGTAGGGCATTTACTACGCACGCGCTGTACACCATCATTTTCGTCTTTACAGTCAGCTTGCCTTTATCCCAAACACAAGAGTTCAATCGGGACAAAATGACAGCTACTCTGACAATCCGCTTATCAATCTCCATGTCTAGCGAGAGGTTATCCGCAATGGTTGAACCAAGATATGTGAAATGATGTACTGGTTCAAGCTGACAGTTTCCAACAGTGATGCTCCGTAGCGGTACCTTCATTGCAGCTTTCACGCGCCATAAAAATCGGTCCTTACCATTCCACTGGAAAACTCATGACGTTATTTTACGAAGATGCCTACATGATCGTCTCTGAACGAGTGACTCAGCTGAAAGTAAAATCCTCAAATATTGGGAAGGTTGGGGCTTAAATAGCTACGGATTCCATAGAAGAGTAAGCACAAATAAACGGGGATGAGTTGCCTACACCTCGAATGAAACATGCATTCAATCAAGTTTCGTGAACGAGTAGAGCGACGACAGCTTCCATTCGGCTTTCACTGCCATGCATTATAACAAGCTTTTCTCGTCACTCCACTTGACGAGACCCAATGTTAAGCAAACACTCCAAGGAGATGCTTAGTGAAAGACCACAAGTGAACACGATTTCGGGACATATCCTGAAGCGTAACAAATCACTACGATATCTGATAGCAAGAAAGCCATCATGGATAAAAAGGTTGCCAGTTATAGTCATCAGTTGTCTACATTATCCATGATGTAGTGTCTGAAAAACAATCCATTTCCGAAGTCGGTGGTCCGGTATCCGTAAAACGCACCCCAATCAGCGTAAACCGTGCTGGTTGATCTGTTTTCTTATATCGACTTTACCACCAGAGAGCTAATTTCAGAGAAAATCGTTGACTAGGCGACGGTAACAACAAACTATCAAAATGCTGCGGAGACACCGGTTGTCAAATTCTTGGACACATTGAATGTGTTCTTTACGCAAATTTCAAGTGTCATTTATGGATGAAAAAATGAGCATATTGCGAAAGATTCAAACCGAAACTTCACTTCAACTCACTTCAGCCTGTTCCACGTCCTGCTCATTTGAGAGCGCATAGCCCTCAGAAATGCCATCAACTTCATCTTCTTCCGCGACATAGATGAGAGGGTCCGTCGCCATGGTGACGCTGATCCTACGATTCTGTTGATTCGGCACATTCACCCCGGGACTTAAAAGCGCACCGGTGCTGTATCGTTGAGGCGTTTGGCGACTGAACGAAGTAGGGGAAACGAATGTACTCACAGGTCGCTGAGCGAATTTTCTAACCGAAGCCGTTGAACGTGTTTGCCCGTTATGCAATGACGACCCATCCAAGTGATCACGAAGTACACTCGCAGCTGGAGAGCAGGATCCCGGTGGACTGTGGCGTTTGTCGTTCGGGTAAAATTGAACATGATTGATCGATTTGCTAGAGTTTCCAGGCGATAGGGCGTAGACGGTGAATATGTTGGATTTTCTCTCATGGGATAAATTGTTCTTCGTGGCGGGGGGATTGGTTTGAGTGATGAGATGGCGTGGAGAGATGAATGGCAGTGCGGCGGAAAACAGACTGATTAGGCCTCCGGACGCTGTTAGAACGTACGCCCACCCAATTTGACAACGTCCTGTGTGTGGAAGAGAAAATTGACAGACCAATCAGATCACAGATTCGGGCATCAGACATCAATGGTCAAGCGTAATGCGTTTCACAGTTGAAAGACACCCATTCGTGCGAGTCAGGAATGAGTTGTTAAATGCAAATACGTGTTTAACAACCAGTGATCCACCTTGTACTACTTTGTGGATGCGCTACGTACTTACTTACTTTACTTTTGTACGATTATCTCCTCCTGGAAGATGAGTCGGCTTCAATGAAGATTCTTGGGAATTTGGGTACAAAGCGGCGTCCCCAGCACCACTCGGCATTTGTTCGAGTCAGCTTCTCTAGCATTTGCACAACCAAGTGCGACCTGAAAGGCAGCAGGGAGTTGCCAGAAAGAAGTGGTGAGCATTAACTAACCGTCTACCAGACTCTGTTTCAAATTTTTCCTCAGGGTTATCTCCCGAAGCCTCCCCGCCATCGGGTATCCCACAAGGCAGAGTAGGTTCAATATCAGGGTTTTCCTTTCCTTAGATGAAATGCCCTCCCAGGCTAACGAGTTAAACCTGACCGAAGCAAACTGATTTTCATCCACCAGTCACTGGCCCCTTCTCCTGTTGGTTGAAGCAGTTTCGCCGGGCTCGGGGAGCCACTCGTGCAGGCCAGAAGCTCGCCGCTAAGGTCACAAGATATAGATAATTTGGAAATTTTCGGCTATTGGAGCCTTAGGATAATCTTGGGCGTTCAATATATATTCAAACCAGGTGCAATTGAATACCTCTTCTCTTTGAACAGTACATCGGTTTGCCTACGCCCTCCGCAAGTTATTCGCCGTGCACGAAACCTGTTCTCGACCCTAAACCCACGCTCACTTGACATTGTTGTACATAGAAGGACCTGAATGTCCACTGTGAGGAAAGATGTCGATGACCTGGAACTGTTTACTGTTTACGACGTTCGAAAGCAACCCGAAAACCAATTGAAACAATCTCGCCTCCTATCAACGCAACTGAAGGCAAGAAAGAAGACGGCAAATCTAATCGCGAAGCCAGCCACACAAAAGAAAAGTAATAGGCAGATGGGCAACAGTTTATTGCTGACCCTGGAAGGCAGCCTCATTAGATAAATTGATTAACCTTGCTAAGAGGCGGTACGGTACGGTCACAATGTCGTTAGCCGGTTTCTGACAGCTGTCAAGGTGGGGACCGTCAATCGCGCATACTCGGAATATACGTAAGTTTGCGAAGAAGACGATCTGTGATTTTTGTATGATGCATACAACTAACCTGATGAATTTAGATATTTTTGTTACGCTGTCTTTAATTAAGACTCGTTTAAACTAATCTCTTTGTCTTCCACCTCATGACAGCAAGTTCGGGTTATGTGAGCAACACATTACTTTGGTCATCCATAAGCGCCTTGCGTGCTTGACCAAGAATCACTTTGTGATTCTGTGTTTGAACATCGTGATTCGTGGTACGAACCCTATGTAACAGTGGCATTCAAATATAACTTTGTTTACCATTGTCCCAGGGTTCACTGAACCGAATCTAACTGTGTCTTCCTGATGACGGCAAACAGCTATAAACCGGTCATAAGAAGTGTTAAAAATTAAAAAAACGTTCCCAAGTGGATTATGTGCGCGCATGTTACCGCTTGACTGCTAACACATAAACATTTTGCTTTCATGTCTGGAATCTCAGTCCAAGTGCAGTTTATGACCGCATCGCTTTGTGTTGTTTGGACAAAGAAGCTGGACGGACGCATACAAAAACTAAGTTCCATATTGCACACACACGAGATGATGATCGTAAAGTGTTTGATGAAAAAATACGAGAAACCTGGCTTACAGCGCATGCAAGAAAACTGAATGAGGTTCAGAGAGTTTTTAACAATGTCATGGCACCATGACCGAAACCAATAGTAGTTTTGAGTTCTAACGGCGATCAGGAAGCCCCAGAAATGTATTCTTCACTAAGCAACGCGTTAACGCAAACTGCCTCACCATTCATGACATCACAATCAGTGAAAACGTTGAGTCACCAGTCAGAGAAAGCCGACTTACCAAGCTGTAGAATGTCAGCTTCCAGACCACAAGCCTGTTCTACTTCTACGTTCCCGTTCCAGCCAATCGGATAAAGAATGCAAGCAAGAAGAGACAATAAACCTGCAATGAAAACGGAACGCTAAGCTAGTTCTAAGCCTGGATGAGGAGAAACATATAGTGTGAGAAATAATTTATGCATTGTTTTGACCACGAAATTATGCCCCGCAACCAGTTTCTGGCTGTTAGCCATCATCAGGCGGAGACATTAATATCAAGTACAGTGAGATCTACATCTCTAGGTGTCGTGTAATCTCAAGCTGGCGTCATCATTGCCACATGGTGTATGTTGACTTTGCTAACAAAAAGAATATTGATGAGTTTTACGCCCGAAACCTTAGCCCGGATGCGAAATACATTTGTGCCTCCAGTTTTGGAATGTTCTACCCAAACCTGGACACACAATGGCTGGGGAACCAAGTTGGTTTCACGTAACATAAATTCGCATTCACAAGAGCGAATGCCCGCATTAAAACTCCAAGATTGCACGCAACGTCACAAACAAAGTTACGGCATGATTGTCTTTAAATTATTCACACTAAAAATCATCCCCTGAAACATTTGCTAAAGATCAAGGAACGTACTTGAACATGCATGTACTAGACCATCTCAAATTCTCAATTATATATCTGTCGCATTGCGCGTTATTCTAAAGACTTCCACTAATCCATACGCCGAGGTCCTTTTCTTTTGTTGTCCAATCAGATTAGAAAGTCGAAGGGGCGGGTACTGACTGTCCACCAGCAGAATTCCTCTACTTCAAAAACTAATGATGAAATGAAAAGAACTTTGATGAATCTCAGTGTAATTTGCACCAATGTGCCGGAGACATCAGGGACACTTTTCTCGAGTAGAAGAACTCACGACATTGAACAATGGTACCAGCTGTGTTCAATGATGAATATGAGCTCGATACTGCCCGATTCAATAACCCGCCTAAGTCGGCACCCCAATTCTCCTCATCTCGATGAACCACGTTTACTGAGAATAACTTTCAAAAGCCAAAAAGAGATGGAAGACGTTCTGTTAAACTCTTATTTGCTACGTACATTCTCACAGACTAAATGTCGCATACATGCAGATATTCCGTGGTGGGAGAGGAAAGGTAATTTGAACAATGGGAAAAAATGTGACCAACGCAGTATTGTTCTTCTTGGTGTTCCCGAACACACTGACACTGCTTCAGGAAGTGAAATACAGCACCACGATTACAAACAGTGGCTCTATGTTGCCAACAGCATCGGGGCTCACGAGTCAGTTGTGGTGGACACTTTTAGAATACCTCGTTCACCAAACTATAAAGGTGACGGGCCAAAACCTCTGAAAGTAACACTTTTAACGAAAGGTATGATGGAATCAGTTAGGGCTAACTGGAAAGCAAACTATAGGAATCTCCCGAAGGATGTCAGAATGAGTGATCACAGACTTTCTACGCCTTCTAATGAACCACGCCTTCCACAATCAGACGAGACTCCGATTAGAAACACTGTGGCAATCCCAAAAAACGACCGATGTCCGACTCTCGAAGGGTCGGACTAATAGACGAGCTTTCAGCCCCATCACTGTATACGAAAACCACAATCAATTGCCTATATACAAACGCACAATGCCTGTTAAACAAACTAACTGAACTGAAGGATCTCTGCAATCAGCACTCACTCGACGTCATAGCAATAACTGAGACATGGTTTCAACCTCATGTGAGCGATCGCGAGCTCTCTATTCCAAACATGACCTTGTTTCGGAGAGACCGCTTAAGAACAGGTGGTGGAGTAGCTGTTTACCACCATGACCGTTTATATTGTACGGTAGTTACAGATACTGAACTCGATCTGGAAGACAGTTTATGGTGCAACTTGAAGCTCGAATCAGGCGACAGTTGCATCGTTGGTGTAGTTTACCGTTCGCCATCATCATTGGATGCGTATAACGAAAACCTCTTGAAAGCAATGCAGTACGCCGGAAAACAGCGCAATTCGCAATTGCTGATTATGGGAGACTTCAATCTGCCTCAACTATATAACCGAGTAGATCACCCACCCCTATCCCTAGACTACAAATTTCGCGAACTGTTCGATTACATCCCCTTGTATAATCATGTTTTCGATTATACACGACAACGAAATTTGCAACAGACTTCTGTTCTAGACCTAGTCTTAACGTCCGAAGCCACAGCCGTTGAAGATGTTCAGTATCACCCTCCACTGGGTCGAAGCGACCACCTCGTTCTGCTATTTCAATACGTGTGCCACGCCAGTAGAATTGTAAAGCAAACAAAACAAAATAGAAAAGTGGATTACATTGGTTTGATGAAAACAATGGTAGCTTTTGATGAACACAATATAAATTTCAGTGATCCGGACTCGCATTGCACAACCCTGACAGATTACATAATCAACATGATACATTTCAATTCTAAAAATGTCCCGAAACATAGTAGCAAAGAACCACAATTCAGAATTCGCAGTAGGACTAGAAAATGGTTGACAAAGCGAAATTTGGCATGGGCTATTCACAGGGTCTCCAGAACTGATTCGACATGGGCAAACTTTCGCGAATTGCGGAATCAGGTCACAAATCTCATCCGAGAGGACAAACAATATCACCAGCTTCAGCTGGCGGTAAGAATGCAGCGAAATCCCAAACTGCTTTATCGAACTGTTAACAACACTACGAAGCTGAAACCCGGTGTTTTTCCGATCATGACAGATAACGGACTAACTGATTCTGTTTTGGAAACCGCTAACGCTCTAGCCAGATTTTATTCACGAGTTTTCACCCCCAAAGATAAATTACAACCATCAGATTTGTCAGCAACAATTGTGCCGGAGACGATATGTGATATATGCATCAGTTCGGAAATAGTGCAGCACCACCTACGCAAGTTGAATATCAACAAGTCCCCGGGAGCTGACGGAATCACACCTGCAATACTAAAGTTATGCGGCAGTCAACTGTGCGAACCACTTTGTGATTTATTTAATCACTCCTTGAGGGAGGGTGTTGTGCCTAATGACTGGAAGAGAGGAATCATAACACCCATCTACAAAGGTGGAACTCGTTCTGACCCAGCAAATTACCGCCCTGTTACACTCCTTCCAGTGATCTCAAAAATTATGGAGCGAATTGTGTGCGAACGAATTGTGTGTCATCTCGAAGCCCAAAACTTGTTGTCCAGAGAACAACATGGATTTAGAAAGTCTCGTTCTTGCTTGACTAACCTACTGGAGACACTGGATGACTGGACGCAGGCAGTGGATAATGGTGGTTGCGTGCATGCGTGTTACTTGGACATATCAAAGGCGTTTGATCGCGTGGACCATTCTATACTGCTGCGCAAGTTGCACGATGTTGGTATTAATGGGTGCCTTCTTGTCTGGCTGAGAAGTTACCTTCTTGATCGCAAAGCAACTGTACGTATCGATGGTGTGATGTCTGGGGAAATCGAGGCCACTAGCGGTGTCCCACAAGGTTCGGTACTTGGTCCGGTTCTCTTTTTGGTCTACATCAACGACCTTCCGAAACTTGTCACAGCCAAAATGGTTCTCTTTGCGGATGATGTTAAAATTTGGATGCGAATCAAGTCAAGCGTGGACTGTTTGCGCTTACAAAGCGATTTGGATCTATTGAACAGCTGGTCGGAGAGAAATAACTTCCATTCAACTTCCGAAAGTGTAAAATGTTGCAAATAGGCAAAGATTTTCCATTCTCATACAACCTTGGACCAAATCAACTGGAATGGACAACCAAAGAAAAAGACCTCGGCATATGGATTAGTGGAAGTCTGAAGTTTAGCATGCAATGCGAAGCAGTGTACAATCGAGCTAGCCGCATGCTAGGTATGCTTCGGCGGATTTTCGGACATTTTTTCCGGGAATCATTCCCCATGCTGATAAATACGTATATTAACCCGGTGATGGATTACTCAGTGCAAGCTTGGTCACCGTGGCTACAAAAGGACATCAAGCTGCTCGAGAGGATCTATCACAGAGCAACTAAAATGGTTGGCTGCCTCCGCAACCTACCATATGAGAATCGACTTGAGCAGCTTAATTTGGATACACTGCTTCGCAGAAGGGTTCGATTCGATCTAATACTAACCTACAAAATAATGAACTCCAAGGCGCACCCTCTGAGGCATCTATTTCGCCTCCGGTCAAGCCATGCCACACGTACTCACCCATTTGCATTTGATATTCCACATTCCCACCGGAACTGCCGTCGGTTCTTTTATTCGGTGCGCGTTTGTTTCTTATGGAACTCCCTACCGTCACATGTTGTCCAATCATCTAGTGAAAGGATTTTCAGGAACAAACTGGATATATTTATGCGTAGTAATTCCACCCTACACCCCGTATATATAACATGATTTTTTTCCAAACGAATATTTTTTTACCCATCATACCGACACAATACATGGCATTTTTTGCAACTACAAAACTGTCGATCTTCCTGAAGAATCAATCTTTTTTGTATATATATTTATTGTCCTTTTACGAATATCCTGTGGTGTTGTACAGCTACGAGCTTTTTTATACCATAAATTCTTGAATCCTTGAATTCTTGAATCCAGTTGTTTCGATCCAAGTTTGTATGAGAATGGGAAATCTGTGCATATTTGCAACATTTTACACTTTCTGAAGTTGAATGGAAGATTGTTGCGCTCTGACCAGTTGTTCAATATATCCAAATCGCTTTGTAAACAATCCAGACTTGACGTGATTCGCATCCAAACTTTAACATCATCCACAAAGAGAACCATTTTGGCTGTGACAAGTTTCGGAAAGTCGTTGATGTAGACCAAAAAGAGCACCGGACCAAGTACCGAACCTTATGGAACACTGCTAGTGGCTTCGATTTCCTCAGACATCACACCATCGATACGTACAGTTGCCTTGCGATCAAGAAGGTAACTTCTGAGCCAGGTAAGAAGGCACACATTAATACCAACATCGTGCATCTTGCTAAGGAGTATAGAATGGTCCACGCGATCAAACGCCTTTGATATGTCCAAGTAACACGCATGCACACAACCAACATAATCCACTGCCTGCGTCCAGTCTCCAGTGGGTTAGTCAAGCAAGAACGAGACTTCCGATATCCATGCTGCTCTCTGGACAACAAGATTTGGGCTTCGAATGGATTTTACACGAAACGCCTTGCAAAACGATATCCTACGTTCCGATTCGGTTGTAGTTTTGGATTCAAACCTCGATGAATATATTACGAACCATGCATTATGTGACTGTCCTGTCAGAAAATTAAATGTTTTAATCCATATACCTCGTCATCCTGTGGTTTATGCTGATCAGATTGCTTTGTTAGCATATAAATATCTGAGTTCCGGATGAAATGGACTAAGCAACGTTGATCTTGGAAATCACTGATAAATTGAGTTCTTTCAAAGGAGCACAGAATCACAGTGTTTTCTGGCCAAGCGCTAAAAGCTCTCGTAAATGACCAATATAATGTGTTGATCACATCCCCCGCATTTACACTCCACTACCGGTTTCTGTCTGTTTGTCGTCATCAGGTGAGACAGTGAGATCAGATTCAGTGAGTCTTGAAACAGTGGAAACCTGGTAAACACAGTTATACTTGAAAACCACTGTTACATAGAGTTCGTAAAACGAACCACGCTGTTTAAACACAGAATCACATAGAGATTCCTGGTTAAGCACTCACAGCGCTTTTGGATGACCAAAGTAATGTGTTGTTCACATCCAGCGCACTTACACACCACTACTGGTTTCTGGCTGTTTGCCGTCATCAGGTGGAGACAGTGAGATCAGATTCATTCAACCGCGAAAAAGTGCTAAAGTGGTGAACAAATTTATACGCCACTGCTACTGTTGAATAAGGTTCATACAAAGAACCACGATGTTTAAACACAGAATCACAGAGCGACTATTGGTCAAACGCTTGTGAAAGGTCAAGGTAATGTGATACTCACATCTGTAGGACTTAAAATCCAGAAGAAGATTCTGGTTGTTTTCCAACAACAGGTGGAGACATTAAGAGACTTGAAACAGGGGGGAAATTCTTCAGCAAAGGCGTTGGATATCATCATCAGAGATGGCATTGCACCGGTAGCATGTACAAAATGTTTAATTGCGATACAACCATGAAAAAAGGAAAATCCTAAAATACTAGGAAGGGTGGGACATAAATAGTCAAGGATTCTATATAAAAGTAATCACAAGCAAACTAGGATGAGGTGCCTACACCTCGAATAGAACAGGCATTCAATCAAGTTTTGTAAACGAGTAGAACGACTTCAGTACGACAGTTTGCTTGCGGCTGCCACTGTCACGCAAGCTTTCCTCATCACTTTACTCGACAACATACAAAGTTAAGCAAACACTCCAAGAAGATGCTTAGTACAAGACCGCCGCTGAACACGGTCCCTACTGAGCAAACGGGGCTGGAAAATAAAGGGTCATATTGATTGTCTCTCTTAACATGGGAATTTTAAATGGCATCCTAAAGTGAATGGTAGCAGAATGTGTGGGGGTCCTGGTTGAATCCTACTTAGAATGTATGTATGTACGAGTCTAATCCAGGCAAAGTGCCGCACAGTCTTAGACTGTACATGGGCTAAGATACTATCTGGTTGCCCAGTAGACACAAAGGTCGCAACATACAGTATGGGAACCCAGGGTTTGTAGCGATTCCTATTCTTTTTTCGGGAGCATACCATGAAACATTCGAACCAAGCAAACAAGCTCAATCAACACTCAATAATGGTTGCACAAATAAATGCGTTGCAGAATAATAATGCATTCATCAATGTGTTTACGATTACTAGAGTATGTTACTATAGGCTCATTGTGCAGCATTTATGTGATGTGCGGCTAACATCGTGCTAAATTGATTTGCCAACGGTAGTGAGCTGCATGCTGAAACAGGTTGGAGTCTCACTACCATTTCTATTTCCCCCCTCATATCGGTTTAGGTCTTGGGCATCCTGACAGTATCTTAGCCCACGTGCAGTCTCTGACTGTGCGGCACTTCGCCTGGATCAGGCGTGTGCTTTCATACATACATACAACGCTCCCTAGTTGATTATTTCTTCGCCGTTAGGAATTAATCGAACTGAACTACATCAGCAAACATCTGGCATGCACGGAAATGTAAACTGACAGTTTGGTGTGAAATTGACGTCTGAATTGTCGATCACTCGAGCGTGGAACATTTGGATTAGAAAATGTGTCATGTGATGTCGTGATTTGCAGCTGTGCGGCGATGTCTGATGACTTTTGATTTGATCCGACAGTGTTGAAATAACTGTCAGTAAATACCAAATAGCAAGATCTTCCTGATGGTATCCGAGTTGTTGCGTTATTCTGGATTGGAAGCAATGTTGCACGCGTATGTAATGTTGGGTAGAAACTGGAAGTTTTGATTTTCAAGAATTCGCGTTTCTCCGACTTGAAAATAGTATAGTTGATCTTAATCTCGTCTGTCTATCTCGAAACGCTCAGCGCCCGTCATGGCATATGCACTTCCTAAACAGGTTGGGATTATCCAGGTGAATGCAATTTAAACGTAATCCACGTTCCTAATGACACCCTTGGTCTGACGAAGTTTCTGTTAGAGGCGAAACTACTTTTACCGATTCATTACAAACGTCCTTTCTTTATGAATTATTTACACAGGATCATCAGGACCATCCAATTTAAACCCACACTAGTTGTACTCTTTGGTGGACAAAATTCGAAACAAATTTCCCCTCCATTACGTTAACGAGCTCCTGTTGTGTCTGGTTAACGAAAGCGGTGTCCTCTATCATTTGAACGATCGTTCATGTGAAATAAAACCGTCGTAACATCTTATTGATTAAAACTAGCGGGTGCAGCCGTGTGCCAAATTAACTCTGCACAATCGATGTTGTTGTTGCTGTTGAACGCTGAGTCCGTTAACTGGTCTAAGCAAGATGAAGTGAACACATGATTGTCCCAACTTGTTTAGTTGTTTGTCACTGTTTAACATCTTTAGCATTCTAATACATATTGGCTCAGAGGCGTATGATTCACCTAGCGGAGGTAGTGATAAGACTGGCAACTGTTTCGTTTTAGAGAGGGTTTTCGATGACACCACTGAGTGTTTTGAAAGAGTTGCTTTCCGAACGCTGTGAGTGATCGATACCATTAGGTTGAGGCTTCAACCAATCAGGATAACGAAAATATCGACCTTGAAAGCTCAGGGTCACTGATTATGAAATAACGTGTAGTGAGACCGCTTGGATATTTATTTATGGAATGAATGGATGAAATAGAACGAGAAAATGTGGTTTAGTAAAGCAGAATGATTTTTACATAGTTTCTGGCAGTGAACATCTAACTATTCTCGTTAAATTAAAAGAGGTGTTGTGATTGTAGTTTCTTCTCAGCATTCAGGGATTTGAACAGATTGACAGGAACAAAAAGTTTCAATGGTTCAACTCAAGTGTTGTTAACATCAACGGTATCAAGGGCAAGGTTGCTGCCAAATTCTAAATTTCATATTACTACATTTTAAACAGATCAACGAGGCTAGCACTTCTTACGATTTAAATGAATCAGATCAATATAGTCATTTAGATTCTATACGTAATGGGATGAATAACATCTGGTGATGGTATTGGAAAAGAGGTCAATTATTACACGAAAAATCTGTGTGGGGCATAAACCAAGACAAATGATGACACGCCCATTACTGTTACTTTACTTTTGTGTGACTATCTCCTCCTGGAGGATGAGTCGATTTGGGAATTCGGGTACAAAGCGGCGTCCCCAGCACCACTCGGCATTTGTTCGAGTCAACTTCTCTAAACTTTACACAGCCAAGTGAGACCTGCAAGACAAAAGGGAGATGCCAGAAAGAGGCGGTGTGCACCAAATAACCGTCTACCAGACTCTGTTTCAGATTTTTCCTCAGGGTTTTCTCCCGAAGCCGTTCCCGCGATCGGGTATCCCGCAAGGCAGCGGAGGTTTAAAATCAGGGTTTTCCTTCTCTTAGGTAAAATGCCCTCCCAAGCTAACGAACTCCATCGGACCGAAGCAAACTGGTTTTCAGGCGCCAGTCACTCGCCCTAGCCCCTTCTTGTTGGTAGATGCAGCTGCGCCAGGCTCGTGGAGCCACTGGTGCAGGCCAGAAGCTGGACTTGGTTGTCAGAGGATTTTTGAGATGCGCGCCATATGGGAGCATTTTATAAACAGTGGGAGCTTATCCCCACTGCCACCCCCACCTTTGGACACGGACATTAGAGCTGCTACAAATTAGATACATCATCACACCGGTAGCAAGCCGTGCTTGGTTTCCTTCAGTCGATTTTCAACATTGATGTACACCACAAGCGAATGACGAGTTTATGCTCCACATCGTTTCAAACGTTTAAACAGTCCGATTCAGGGAGAACAATCTCTCTCACAGCGTTGATAGAGAAAGGCAGTAATCGGTCGATCGATATCAGTTGTACACTCACGGCGTGATCTACTTTCACAGATTGAAGATGATGCTTTACACAGTACCTCCGATGTGAGAGTTCTTCCCAACTTGCGGGGTCAATGCCAAGTGCTTTCATATCTCTTTTGTAAACGTCTTTGAACCGCAACGGTCATTTTCCTAAAGGCTGACTTCCTGATCTCAACTTTTCATAGAATAGATATTTTGGAATGATACCATTTTCGATCATGTACACATGACCCAGCCAATTTAGGCGAGGCTGTCTTAGTATAATGAACACGCATTGTAAACCGGCATGCAAGTACCGAAATTTTAACTGTCATATTGAATGACACAATAAGACTTAGAAGGAGTGCACCTAAAAATCTACGAAATTTATAGAACAGTAAGCACAAACAAGCTGGGATGAAGTGTCGACACCTCAAATGAAACACGCGTTCAATCAAGTGTCGTGAACGAGTAGAGCGACTTCAGCATGACAGCTTCCTTGCGGCTTTCACTGCTATGCATCTTAACAAGCTTTCCTCTTCAATCCACTGGGCAACATACAACGTTAAGCAAATACTCAAAAAAGATTATCGCTGCAAGACCGCGAATAAGCACGCTTCAAGCACGCTCTTCAAGCGTAACTAACCAAAGTTATATCGCACTCGGAGAGCCCAGCTTTGAGGACGGACAGCGCCGACTTAACAAACTTTACTGCGATGATAATGCCTAACTCCCGAAAAGCGAGTACTATATCGTCATTATCACCAAAAATAACTCGAGACCACAGCATTGATGGTTCACGATGGAATTAAGCTTGAAATGAAATGATAATGTGAGCGATTTAACAGCTAAAGTTTTCGATAAGAATAACACACATACATATCAGGTTGAAGCGCATTGGAATATACAAACAGCGATCAAGTAGCCTGAGCGATTTGATCGAAATCAGTAAGGCAGTTTCCTGCAGCGTTCAAAAGTCATGTGACATAACAAGATTTCCTTAAAATTACACCTCACAAGCTCACAATTTTGCCTCCCCCCACAAAAAAATGCGATAATGGAAACATGAACGTCAGTAAACGTGGTCCCCATACATCCTCAAGTATAAAAATCTACCGCTGAAACTCCAGCCAGAATAGAGACTTCGCAGTGCAACTGTAAATATATACCAAGAGGCCGTCTGGTCCTTCTGTCTAGGTCTGGGCAACCTGACAGTATCTCAGCCTACGTACAGTCTCTGACTGTGCGGCACTTTGCCTGGATCAGGCTTGGGCTTTCACATCACACACACACCTCGTGAATTTTACGCTGTTGTGATGTGAACCAGATGTGGAACTCGATGGTCTCTGAATCCAGAATACGTGATCTAGCTAAGTAGCCTTAGCAGTTTGATCTATTTTACTGTACTGATATTTCAAACAGTACCCTATTACTAAAGTGATGCGTTGCTCACATCCCTCGAAATTACACTACACTACCGGTTTCTGGCTGTTTGTCGTCATCAGGTGGAGACAGTAAGATTAGGTTCAGTGAGCCTTGAAACAGTGCATTCAGTGCAACAGTGGCATTTAAGTATAACCTTGAGTACCCTATTACTGTTGATATATATATATTCTCCTCAAATTTTAAAAATGTCAATTTGGAACTGACTGGCAATTTATTCAGGCCGGTTTTTGGTTTTCATGAACAGCGGTACACCGGTAACAATAAGATGCTAAATAGATGGGGGAGTGTGTGGCTTAGAAAGGATATTAAACATGCAGAATAGTAGCCACAAACACAGTGGTATGACGATCATACACATTGAAACAAACACGTCTTCTTCAATCAAGTGTTGTGAACGAGTATAGCGACATCAGTATCACTCCGAATATGTAGACAAAAATTTGTCACCCACACCCACGATTAATTTAGAGTTGTTTGCAGTCAGAATCCGAATAAGAAAAACGGCAAACAAGGTAGGTTAGAGCTAGAGAGATAGACAATTTTATTGACAAAGCATATTGTTCTCGTTGAAATATTCCATAGCAGTTTAAAATTGCCAAATTATTACTCTATCTATCCTGGGTAACCTGACAGTTTCTTCGCCCACGTGTAGTCTGTGACTGCATGGCTTTCATGTGCTTTCATTAGTTGAGAAGTTGTGTGCAGCCAAAAAACTTCAAGAAATGAAACATACGCACTATAACTCACCGGAAATCAGCAACACCGTCTGACAACTCCGATAGACCAACGCCGAGGAGATCAAATGTAACGTGAATCCCGAGATGAAGAGAAAGAATGTAGTGAAAAACAGTAGGGCACACGCAGAGACCAATGCGTAAAAAGCCACATGCCAGGCCAAATGCGGGAGGTAATCCGTGTGTGCATAATGCCCACACCCTGTTTGCCATGCGATGAGCGTTTGTGTTAAACGATTCCCAGTTTCATTTCTAACGTATTCCGGATATCCACAACGACGGAATAAGCCCAGATCGGTTGAATGAAAGGATCGCATCCTCGTTGGGTTGGGGGGTGTTTTCCTTGGAATAGAATCGGCATGAACTATATCCACGAAATGTGGTTTCTCTGGTAGATTTGCATTCAGAATATACACTTGTCCTTTCAGCCAGTACGGGAGTAAACATCCAATCGTGCATAAAACCGCAGATAACCACGTCAACATCGACCATACCAGCCATAAGCATCGCCGCATGCTCATTTGTACAGCGGGTCCACGCTACGCGACTTTCGGCCTTGTGGGCGACCATGAGGGCGAAACAGCTGACTGGTCGTTGATTGATTGATTGATTTTGTATGCCGTGTGTTGATTGGTTGTCTGAAGGTCAAATGTGGTGTTGGGTCAGTGTCGTGTGCAAGACAAAGCCGGTGTCTGGTTAAGGTGTGCGGTGAAAACGGTGTATGAACGACCGAGGTTCGGATCGAACGATTGTTCCGGGTGAAAGTATGATATTGTGACACGTAGATATTTATCCGAACCTTTACATGAAATTTCTAGTTGCATTGTGTAAAGCACTTTATACCAACGGAGGAAAACTTGGTTGTGATAAATTGCGCTTAATATCCGGTAGCGAGGTTTATTCTTAGCTTAATGTAAAACAGATTTCCAAACAAAAATCTGCATTTTCATGCATTTCTATCACAATCTCCACGATAGGCTTCGTGCTGTTTGTAACCATCAGGTTGGGACTGTAGGATCAGGAACCAGAGGCCTTAAAACAGGGAAAATGCCAAACTAGTTAAGCTTTGAAGTCACTGTTAGATTCAATTGACACAGCCAGCATTTCAATCACATATGCCCATAAACATGTAGATTCAAGATTTATGGTTGAAGATTTATGGTTCAATAACAATAGAGTGGAACTATAAGTACAAATGTATATATATGTATAAATAAAATTAAAATCAATGGGATGATGATAGTTTATTAATCGTTGAGGGCAAAATTCGGATGAACTCTCATATAATCGTCAAGTTTTGATTTGAATATAGATAGAAAGTGTGAGCTTACCAAATCGGCAGGTAGGGAATTCCAAACAAAGCACACACGCACAGAAAAAAGATATCTTCGGCAGTTCCTTTTGGAGTGTGGTATTTCCAACTTGCAACCGTGGCCACGGCTGTTGCTAGATGTTTGAAGGTGGAATAATATATCCAGGGGGTGGGAAACAGTATTAATTATTTTGTATTCGAGGATGAGATCACTTCGCTTTCTTATTTGTGCAAGTGTCCTCAGCTCCAGTCTTCTGAGTCGCCCGGCGAATGGCATATTTTCGAGTCCAATGACAATCTAAGAAGCTGTTTGATATATGCGGTCCAGAGTAAGATGTCTTTTTGGAGCCATGGTGTCTAGGCTTGTGTGGTATAGTTTCGAACCGGGTATATATATATGTTCACATCATGAGAGGAAAACACCCCGGGGAAAAACGTCCAAATAACCGCCGTAACATGCCGACCAGCCGAGACGCGCTTTTGTAAACAGCTTCGCGTTGTAGACTTCTTTTCAAACTGCCGCCAATCCAGGCATCCATGTCCTTTTCTTCTTCGGTGTACTCCAGGTTTATGTTGTCGAGCTTGTATTGATAGGAAAAGCCAAGGTCACGACCGATCTGAATGATCTTCGACTTTTGCATATTCAATCAGATTTTATTTTCGGATGAGCAGTTTTACAAAGCATTCAAATCGTTTTGCAGCAAAATACAATAATTAGCATTGCTGATTCGCCCCGATACTTTTATATCGTCTACAAACTATACCATCTTACTGTCATTTGGTATTGGTATATCGGTCATATAGACTAGGAACAGTATTGGTCCAAGCACTGAGCCATGTGGAGCACCACTAGTGACACCGATGTTTTTCGATAATAGGGCGTCCACATGAACTCTGATGTGTCTGTTGCTGAGGTAATCACTTATGAATTCATATAGTCTTCCTACAATACCGTGTTTCTTTATATGGTTCAAGAGTAAATTAGGATCAACTCTGTCGAATGCTTTAGAAATGTCCAAGTAGCACACATGAATACAGCCCCCCGCATCTACAACCCTTGTCCAATCGTCTAAGCTCGTCAGCAAATTTGTTAGACAAGAGCGATTTTTGCGAAATCCGTATAGCTCAAATGCCAAAACTTAGTTCGCACTATTTCTGCGGTTATTATTCGCTCAAAATCTTTTGATACCGATGACAGCAATGTCACCGGCCTGTAATTTTTAACTTCAGAACGGCAACCACCTTTGTATGTGGGTATTATTTGTCCCAGCTTCCAGTCTTTTGTTACCAAGCCAGCTTGGAGCAAATTATTAAACATGTAGATGGGTTAAATTTGTTTTTTATTACACGTCGATCTTAACTCTTATCAAACTCTTTATCCTATTAGCTTATATCTATACGAATCTTGCCCCGACTTGATGACGGCAAACAGTACGAAACCAATGGTGGGATGTGTGTGATGGACTTGACTTAATCCCTTGAGTTCCTGGATGAACATAGGGACTCGGCAACTTGTCTCCACTTTGGTCTGTCCATAGCAGCTAGTTTGATGTCGTTCCAGTTAAGTCCACACTTGCGGATTTCCTCTTCACACGAGCGCTTCCAAGATAGCCTTGGGCGTCCGACCCGTCTCTTCCCGATTGGGTTCCATACCAGAGCATGACGCGTGATGTCATCATAAGGTTTCCGCAAGGTGTGCCCAACCCATCTCCACTTTCTTCTACTGATCTGCTGGGCGATCGGGTCCTCAGCAGCAATCTGCCACAGGTCTTGATTCCTTATCTTTTCTGGCCATTTTACCCCAATAATTCGACGAAGGCAATTATTGTGGAATGATTGCAAGCGGCCAGAAGACTTTGCTGTCACTCGCCAGGTTTCCGATCCATAGAGTAGCACGGATTTGACGTTGCTTCTGAATATACGGAGTTTCGTGCGTTTTGATAGAACCTTCGACTCCCAAATGGGTTTCAAAGCTATGAACGCGTATCTTGCTTTGCCGATTCTGGCGACTATGTCTTCGTCCGTGCCACCACTTATTGAAACAATGCTGCCGAGGTAGACGAATTGCGTGACGTCTTTGACTGCTTTACCATTGATGGTGATTGATGGGTGCTCATCAGTTAGCACACGGAGGACTTCTGTTTTTTCGGTATTCACGCGTAGTCCTGCATATGAAGCGAAGTGTGCTAGTCTATCGGTCTTTCTCTAAAGACGTTGGGGGTCACGTGATATCAAGCAGACATCATCAGCGTATTCCAGATCCTCCAAATGCTCGGATTCCTTCCAATCGATACCATTTTTCTCACCTTTTACTGTCTGTTTCATTATCCAGTCTATTACCAACAGAAAAATCATTGGGGACAACAGGCATCCCTGGCGGACGCCAGTCTCAACTGCAAATGGATCGGTTAGTCTTCCGTTGTGAATTACCTGACCCGAGGCACCTTCATACAGCTGCTTTATGAGGTCCATGTACAGCGGTGGGACCCCATAATGTGGCAAAAGCTTCCATATGAATTCGCGGTCCACACTGTCGAAATGAAATATGTATCTTTATTCATGACCATGAATTCAACCCAACCTACGTGCTTGTGCGCAGATGTGATTGAACACGTTGGCCGTGCTTGCTTTATCCAACGGTTGCTTAGAATTCAAAACCATTTCGAAGAAAAAGAAGAATGCCAGGATTCAACAGTTAGCGCCAATTTTGGCACAGTCTAATATAGTGTTAGATTCCTCTCCGTTTATCATTCAATACCGGATTCAGGACGTTTGTAATTATTAAACGGAGAAAGCTGCCTCCGTTTTATCGAGCCCTAGGAGGGCGGTGGATTTTAACGGCAAGTTTTAAACATGACGTAAATAATTCATACACGGTTTCGAACTGTACGCCACTGTTGCATAAGGTTGGGATGACAGTGGCATATCTATCCTCATCGTACTGCTCCTACCGAACGAATGCACACATCACGAAACCGGTGTGCATGATGGGAATGCATGCAAAACGGGTTTTAATTCATAGTTTATCAATAGATTTATCCATAGATTACGTTCTGGTACAAGAAAATAGTACATTAAGTTGGGTTGTAAAAACATCACAATATATAGGTAAGGATCATTTTCAAGCATACGTGTTCGTGTAGCTATCGAGTGAATTTTGAAATATTCAATGATATCAGGCATTTCCGCATGAGTAGCTAAACTGTTGTAGTATGTTGCTGAATTTTTGTGCACAGTAAAATGGGTATTTATGGTGGTTAAGCCTGGTATATTGTTGATAGAATTTAATCTGGTAGTGGTACATTTGTGTTATGTGGGAGGTGTAATAAATGTCAGTATTGATGGGCTGTAGACATGAGTACTGTCATCCGTATAGGAATGAATGCTGGTATAGATTTCTGTGGAAGAAATGAATTTAAAATGAAATGGAAGTCTTTGTTCAATTTGTTTATGATTTAGTATCCAACGTGAGGATACGTTGGACAGTCGAATCATTTTCTGAAATACTTGCACTAGTAAACGAACATCATTCGTGAGCCTTACATTTGATATTCTCTATTGCTTTTATACTATTGTAATTTTCATGTTTTATTCATACCGTAATCTTGTGGTATTAACTTTTTTAACCATAAATCCTTGAATCTTGAATCTTGAGCTACTGATGAGTAATTTAAATACTAAATGTTTTCATGCGAGAGTAAGCACAAACAAACTGGGATGAGGTGAATAGACCTCGAACGAAACAGGCGTTTAATTAAGTTTCGTGAACGAGTAGAGCGACATCAGCATGGTAGCTTCCTTGCGGCTTTCACTGTAATGCATCATAAAAAGCTTTTCTCATCACTCCGCTTGACAACATACAAGGATAAGCAAATACTCCAAGAAGATGGTTATTGCAAGACCGCCACAAAACACGGTTTCAAGACATATCCGGAAGCGATATCTGATCTCAGGGTGGTGTCGATATGTTGTTGTTGACCTCCTTCAGTCAATGTCGATCATGGATGAACATCACAATCGCATGAATTTTCATGTTTTACAGCTTTATGAATGACTAAGCAGTCCGATTCGGGAGAAACAATCTCTCCCGCAGCGCTTGCAAAGATGCTCATAACTCTATTGTAGGGCGTCAGTTGCACGCCGGCGGCGTGATGTGCGTTCAGCAGCCAATAGCTGTATCCGCTTCTTCCCAGCCAGCACACGACGCTTTATACAATGCCTCCAATGTGAGCGATCGAGAGCAAGTTCTTCCCAACTCGCGGGGTGATTGTCAAGAGCTTTCATATCACTTTTGCAAACGTCTTTGAACCACAAGTGCGGTCTGCCCAATGGTCGAATTCCTAATTGCAACTCACCGTAGAGTAGATCTTTCGGAATACGATATACCTTGTAAATATCACACGTTATCTGGAGATGGAAGAAATGGAATGTTCATGGGTGAACAAATTTGGCTGGCCAAGCCTATGATGACATTGCCTAATTAAATCGATTGCGATTATCAATTCAAAAATGCTCTTCATAATATTTTTGTTTATTTACACTCAATTATTCGAGCCACGAGCTTCAATCACGCCCACGCCAATCGATATATCGACTATCTCTCAATTTGCGATTGGTTTCTCTCAAACCCACAATCTGCGCACAACTTGGTGTTACCACTGTGAGCTCAGCTGACAAGTTTCACTTGAGAGCAGATTATGCAATCACTCAATCACCACAGGGCGTAATGTATGATTATTTGGAAAATTTAAAGCACCCGCCAAACCGTATTTGAACTTAAACTGAGATCATTTAAACTTCCAATGGTTTCGTTTATCCCAAATTCAATCGCGAAAGATTTTTACATCTTTTCCGATATATTATCTCCATCAGACAACGGTGGAATTTTGAATTATCTTTTCGAACCTTACAAAAATGGGACGACCTTGACCTTGACCTTGGTTAACCTTACAAAACCTTTTCTTTCGCGAATGCTTGAGGACTATTTGCTTCACACGGAACAATCTCTTGCCGTGTACCAAGTTTTACCGGATGCAGTCAAACAACAAACGTTGGAGAATCCACGATACCTTTCGGGAGTCATCGGTTGTGCGTTTCTTGTGCTTTTGGGTTTGGTGTTGTTCGCTTGCGCAATATTGATATCACGAAATTGTGAGAAGAACATCAAAGAACAGTCCACTGAAACGGTGCGTTTGCCAGTTGAATAGTTTTTAAAAGTTGATTGGAATATGTTTGTGATTGATCGTTTAATTGCGATGGATAGAAATTTGTTTGCAATCGGTTAGAACCGGTTTTGGGTGAAGTTTCATTTCTGGCACTAAAGATTTGTCACACCAATAGTGAGAGGCAGGACAGGGAACATAACTAAGTAGCAGTCAGCCCACCACCACTATGCTAAACAGCATATAGTAAACCAAGCGAGGTTTGAAGTCACGTAGTGATAATAACACAAGGATAATGTGGGGTATTTAATATTTAATAAATACCGTTAGTCCTGTCAGCCTTATCCAACAGTGGCTCATAGATGCACACTAGGCTTACCGTTTCTTCACTGTTTAAAAGCACACTGATCCCTATCATACTGTCGATATTAAATACTCAACATCATCCTTTGAAACATTTATTCGAATACTTTGAGTCACGACATACACACAGCCACTCAGTGACACTGCAAATTACCCACTCCCGTATCAGCTGTCGCCGATATTTTTTATTGTGTACGTGTCTGTTTCCTTTGGAATGCCCTTCCCGAAACTATTGTCATCGCTCCTAGCGTCGAAAAGTTCATGCGAAATTTGGTCAATTATTTACGACACTTGCGTGTTGACTCATGGGAAGTATTTGACTGGACTACACTTGATATTAAATCATCGAACGAATGGTCTCCATGCTATGGTAATTGTGAAGCAATGTGCTTTTTTGACCATAAATTCTTGAATCTTGACGAATATTGACGCACTTCGATTAAAAAGTATGGAGATTAGTTGCATATTCAGGTTCATAACTGCGAAAAACGGTTCTTCAAACTGAACTACACACATTCGAAGGCATATTATTGGAGAGTCTTAATGCTAGCCTAAATCACACAATAACATGCCCAGAACCAAGGCAAAAAATCCTTAAATTCAGCAAGTATTAATGACAATATGGTCGAATTTGGCAGAAGGTTGAATTGCATTTGGCGAGCTCTATATTTCCCACCTACACATTTCATTGCAAAATGACCTACAGCTAATGATTTTGTACGGAAGTGTATGAAATTTTCGTCATTTTTGGTGCACTGTCTCTCAAATCCTACACCGACTACCTAATTGTAATTCAGATACATCTAAGTAGCCCAGTCTGGCATCTATCTCTTCAGCTAAAACACACGCACACTGAAAAGAGTCTCAAGATCTCGGTAAATAAACTTTCTACAAATCGTCCAAATTAATTTTAATTGGGAAATAACTGATTGCAGCATACCAACAACTTTTATGGAATATTTTGGGTTTTCTTCAATATTAGTAGCTAGTCCATCTACGCACATCGTACTAATAGCGAAACTACCTTCATGTATTCAGCACTATCAGTAAGTTCTGTAATTATAGACGGATTGTATAAGCGCATTTTTCGAGAGAGAGAGAGAGGAAACACCTGTAGTTGAAATATCTAAGGTAAGTACCCATGCAGCTTGATAGCCCATCTGACTGATGGATCAGACATTCACTGATCTAATGTTAGCAGAAGTAAGAGGTTTCAACAAGTGATCTTTGGAGGATGCCCACAAAAATGTCAGTGCGATCACTTCTAAAGTTGTGATTGTTAGAAGAGAGGTGTTAACAGTGGAAGGGGAGGGGTGAGAAGAGCATGGCCGAAATTCGCTTGTTTTTGCTTACTTGCCCTGCGTAAGCCGCAGATATGGCGACTCTTTTCATCGTGCGCGACGGCCGATGCACTATACGGTTGGGTTTTGTAGTTATAGTCAAGGTTGTATGCTGACTGGGATACTGCAAGGTCGCTCATGCCTACAGAGGAGAATAATAATTGTTTCTGCTCAAACACTTTGGCGAAAAATCTTGTCCTACAAAATTGCAGGTTTGCTTGGGACCTCTAAACATTGAAACGCTGGTTGCGAAAACCAGAAGGCTTGTGATTTTCGGTCAGCAATCAATACAGATATTCTATTAATTAGAGGGTTGAGTAATCCCCTGTATAGATTGTGGATTTGGTTTGAATCAAATTTCCAAAAATACCAATTATTTCACATTTTTGAGCCTTCGGAACAAACGCATCGAAAAAACACATCCGAATAATTAGAGAAAACGCCGAAAGATGCATCATATTGAACGATTACGGTCGAATGTATCTCGCTGACGTGATATATACATTTTTTGAGACAAATGATTGCCGAAGTCATTGTGGCTAAAAGCATTTCGCATCACAACTACCATTTGTGTAGTAAACATTCGTTTGTAATCAGGTAATGTTGCGTACAGTCCAGAAGAATACTCACCATGATATAATACGCAAGTGCACTCAAATCGTTGTGCAAACAATGTGTCCAAATTTCGATTAAATGTCTCGACTTTAGGAGTGCATTTCATAGAAACATCGGACACGCACAGAATCACAATATCGGCGGCAATTAATGCGGGAATAGGAAATTGGTCAGATCACCTATTACTTGTGTGTATGTGAGTATCACTCACTCTGAAAGCTCCTTTAAACTGGAGTATGGAGGCTGAGAAGTAGCACTTGTTCCTCGTACGTCAGTTTCTATAAGCCAGGTACGACACTGCTGGGAAGATGGGATATTTTATCAAGCAGTAGAACATCCTTCTTGAGCCACAAAGTCCAAATGTATGATGTGTGTTCCATGGTAAAAATTCTGTGGTTTATTCTCATTGTAGTCACGGTTTCAGTCGGGATGGTGCTAAACATTCTTCACAGTATACCTAGAAGCTGTAAAACAGATTTGTATTTGACCTCACAATTTTTGTGACTGCCAAGGGTTTTGAAATATTCACAAATTTGTTCACGACGGACTCGAGTTTCGTTCATATTGAAGCTCATCAGCAGTGCATATTCTTTGCTTTGGGTGGATGGTGAACCCCCTACCATCACCATTGTCGTCCCACGCTATACGACCTGAGTTACCGTCCAACGTTCGTCCTCAGAATGTTTACTGTTTATTTAGGCTGCCGAATACCCAGACTAAAATATCCTATTCCGAATTGTTGCAGATCAAAATGTGTCTACGCGAAACGATATATACATTGAAATGGCTTACCGATTTGCAATACCTTCCATTTTTGCAAATTTAGTATTAGCCTATTGATCACGGACTATTCATTTAAAGCAATCAAATCGCTAATACTACTACTAATTACTACTGCGCCCTCATTTTTGTAGAGCAATCACGGTGTCCAGGATAAGTATCGCCACGTCTACCTCGCAACTGGTGCAATATCACTGGTTCTCCTGACGTTCTTCTTGATCTGGATGGCTGTCACGTTCGTCTCGATCGATCATTCATTGTCAACGTTGGTGCCCAAATACGGAGGGCTGACGCATTCCGGTATCAGCCGCATGCTGGATTTCGTTTTCACACAAGCTCAAATCGTCATTCGGGAAATCCCACAGAACGGTTCAAGGGCAACAACCGCAACATTGGATAATGTTGCAAACATTGTGAATGTGAGTCACGTGACAATATGCCCACTCGAGGTGAATCAGTGCGAGAGAGAGAAATAGCGTGTCTTTCCAAGCACCGTAGTGCAATGTGTAACAGATGAATTGATGCTTTACAGTCAAGCAATAATCCTATCCAGGTTGACACAATCATCAAAATCGAATGTACATTTTGATTTTCATGAATTTTCGATCGTCATGATCTTAATTTATTTTTTAAAATTATGACCTACTTATGAGTAGTAATGCATTCTTAAATAAAGTCAAGTTTTATAAAAGGGGTGGAAATTCAACTTTGATGTTTTTGCATTTGTTACAGGTTCAAATTTCTGATTTGGTGAAGAACATCCTTACTCGGTTATTGGCACAGTATGGAGTACAAGAACTGATTGACCAGGTGAACGCACTTTCCACCCTTGTGAAGGGATTGGAACAGACAACTACTTACATAGCAACGAACGCGAACAATGCAGTTCATCAGCTGAGTCAATTCAAAGGCACCATGGATGGAAATCATAATTCATTTGTGACGACGATCAACAATCTCTGCACGAAACTGGGTGAATCTACGCAAGGAACGAGATGCCGTGAATTGGCTGTGAGTGGTTTATGAGTGATTTACTCTGAAACGTGTTTAGATTATACGGTAAAATCACTTTTAAATACTGTACTTACAAAGAACCAATATGTTCAAAATCATAATAGCAAAGTTATTTATAGCAGAGCATTCAAGGGGCTTATGGAAGACCGATATATTATGGCGTCCACATCTCCATCCTTTACACAACACAACCGCTTTCTGGCTGTTTGCCTTCATCCGGTGGAGTCAGTAAGACCAGGTTCAGTGAACCTTAAAAGAGTGGATGAATGCTAAACAAAGTTATATTTGAATGCCACTGCTAAATAGATATTTTAAAAACAACCACGATGTTCAACTACAGAATCACATTTTGATTACTGTCCTTGAGCTCATATCTTTTAATAACAACAATATATTGTGGTAATCATGAGTGAATCCCTCGGCAATTCTGTAGTTATCCATCAAGGTGCTTGTAAGGACCACATATTGAAGAATAACTCGTTTAACACATATCCACTGTTTTAAGACTAACTGAAACTGAACTTATTGTCTCCAGCTGATAACATCAAACAACTGGAAACCGGTAGTGGTGTGTGCGTGTATTGGATGTGAGTACTGCATAATATTGGCATATAAAATACCTCCTGAACTTGATTGGCACTGCGTATCCCTTTTCACCAAATCACATAACCACAACACTAACCTCAACATGTCTGTCCCATTTGCCACTTCGATTTTATTCTCCAAGCGATTTTGGACCTACCAGGACACTTCCAGCCCTTACTAACGTGGGGTCGTTTTCACTGACCTTCACCAAGCGCATATCGATCGGTAGCAGCTGATATGCCCCATCTCTTCTTTCTTCCGACAATATGTTCACTCACTTCGATCATTTTTAAACCTGATACATTGTCACTCTTTGTCGTTTCGCGCTGTCCATTGTTGTGCAGTGCTGGACAAATGATCCCCGAGATTGTTCTTCAGTCACATCTGATCATGCATTTTGTTAAAAGGTTTTTGATCTCGTGATTTCATAAATGCCAATTGCTTCCTGATGCATGAATGCAGATCAGTGAACTCGAATAGCGGGCTGATTAGATCCATCTAACTTTGCTTGGAGCAGTAGGATCAGTATCAGCGTGCCTTGAAACAGTGGAAATTAGGTAAAACAAGGTTTGAGCTTGTCAGCATCTTGTGGATAAGGTTGATAAAACCAAAGTGTTCAATCACATGTGTCGCTACACATGTTGGTATTGAACATAATATGATATTATCCTACAATGGCTTACAAGCTTACCATCTCTCCACTGTTTCAAGGTATCATGGATTCTATTGGTACTATGCAAACAACACGAAACTGGTCATGGGGTGTGTGTGTGTGATGGAAATGCATGAAAATGCTCAGTTCTTGTCCAAGCCCATAGGTTTAACCCATGATTGAACTGTTTGGTTGTACCAAACTTATCCAACAGTGGCTTACAAGTTAATACTTTGTTTTTTTAAATTTAAATACGATTTCAGTTTCTAGATGAACCTCTTCTTTCATTTTTAAGGCACAATCCGGGAAGCTCTCCATCAGCTTCAACGCGAGCGAGGTTTTGATCGAGCCAAGTATCGCGCTGTCCACGGCTACCGAGTTGTTGGGTTTGAACATGAGTCTCATTCTGAACGAGTTCAACAAACTTCAGACCGAATTGAACAAAATGGCCCAAACAATCACAACTGATGTAATGTAACGTGTTTGTGTAATCGCGTGTTTCTTTACATTTCAATTATCGAACTTGCCGCTGTACTTTCGTATAGACTTCATATTCATTTAGAGCAGCTTAAATTCTAGGATGGATGACATCTCACCTACAAAAGACAATGCAAAGAAATTTGAGTGCAATCGGTTAGAGTAGTCTTGGGGAAACGTTTCACTTGTGACACAGAAGCTTCGTCAGACCAAGGGTGATAGACAGGACATGGCACATGACTAACTAGTAGTCAACCCCCAACACTTATGAAACAGCATCTACAGAATCAACTTTAAGGAATGTTCGAAATTTTTACATAGGGCAGACTTCCAGAGAAATTCATACTAGAATCGAAGAACACAGAAAGCGGGTCCGGAGACAGCCCCGGGATGCGAGGGAATATCAATCACTTATTCGTGATTGCGCCTTGGCGGATGACGTTTTAGCTACGAACCACAGCGTCCATCTACACAATGTGGCAATATTAAGAAGCGGTATTAAACGGAATAGCGAACGTCAGTTCTTTTTTCGATGACATCATTTATTTCCAAAATACCACCCGCTTAAACACTGCAACATTACTCACAGATCCAAAGTAAAATCAACATTCGCGACCAATTATCGGGTTTGACAAAGGTTTGGGATGATTTCAACACCCATACCGTCCCTTCCGCAGTGAAGACGCTGCAAACCGCAATGAATACAACATCACAGTTTTTGAACAAACACGGCGCCCTGTTCTCCAGTGGTTCCATCGTCGTGTTGGTCGTGCAATTGGTGACATTTGTAAGCATCGCGGTGTACGGGATCCTGTGCGGAACGGAAGCCGGAGAAAGGAAATTCTTCGGTAAGTTCGGTATTTTTCGGTTGATGTTTCAATGGCATCGGTCTACAATGGAGCAGGTAAAACAAATTGCTGGGTGGAGCACAGTTACTAAAGGAAGCAATATTTCATTTCTCCCGTTACATTCTATTTGGGGTTCTTTGTAAGAACCCTATATAACATTGGCATACAAATATAACTTTGTTTACCGCTGTTTCAAGGCTCACTGAACCTGATCTTACTGTCTCCACCTGAAGACAGCAAACAGCCGGAAACCATCGTTTTCTCTACATTCATGACCTACATTCTAATCGAACGTGTCATGTTCAAACACTTTATCGAACTCTCATGGTTCTCGATACATGTATCGTGCAGATTCTCTGTGCCCCACTTGTTTTGGGGCATAATTTGCATATTTCGTTGGTATATCTAATTTGTATTTTTCATTGGTATTTCTGTTGCCCGATAAATACATACCGATGTTCACACTGAAACACATTTGGAGATTGGACGACAGAC
This sequence comes from Atriophallophorus winterbourni, assembly GCA_013407085.1. Taxonomy (NCBI): domain Eukaryota; kingdom Metazoa; phylum Platyhelminthes; class Trematoda; order Plagiorchiida; family Microphallidae; genus Atriophallophorus; species Atriophallophorus winterbourni. The sequence continues at coordinate 4,529 of JACCGJ010000479.1, read as the reverse complement.
TTTTACTCAAACATTCCGTTCCGCTCTTGTTCTGCTTTCCTTGCTGTAAGGTTAAGAACAGTGTATCGATTGAGATAACACAAAATCAACTGTCATCTATAATACCGCATCATCCCTCGATAATATAACCCGAGAAAGGCAACACACTCATCAAAATTCGAGTTTAATTACATTCACGAGGAACGCAAATAGATCAACATCAATGCCATTAAGGGGCGACATATTTGGGATATTATGATGCAGTTTCCCAGTCAATTTTACTACAAACCGTGCATAGGAAGTGAAAATAATGATATTATGTCTGTGGAACATGTGTATGATATGTATAAGAGAATCAACCTATGATTAGCTTCAATAGTTAGGGCTTAATTGGGGGTTAAGAACCTTTGGTATACACTAAATAATTTCAGCTTAATAACTGAACATCTTCAACGACACTCAGTTATGAATTTCACATCGATATTTCGTGGTTTTTACTTTGGTTAATATTTCACAGATGACACAATCACCTCCGACCAGTCCGAGCAATCCTCATCCCCATTTTTGGAATCGAGAAATCAACTTCACGTGGGCTCAATACTACTCATGGTTTTATCAGTAGTGTTGGTGATTTTGCTCGGACTGTCTGCGGTTCAATTGCTGTTTGCAAGTCTGGCTAAAAACGAAGCGTGTCGTTATATTTCCACCCCGAACGCGGTTCGCATCGCCGATGCGACGTTGAATTTGTTCATTCAACACGAATGGCCTCGACTGCTGTCCACGATAAACGGCGAGTTGAAGGGCTACTTGCAATTGAACACCCCACCACAAAATGTGTTGAACGCATTGATGGTCACCTGTAAACGTCAAGCAAAACTGGAGCCGCTTTTACCTGCTTTGGGTCTCGAAAATGTGGTCAATGTTCCGGGAATATTGGCAAACCCGTATTTACAAAATACGTTGAAACAGAATGAAGAGTAAGGTTTCACAAGTTTTGGAGTTTAATTGTTAAAAAATGTTAGCTAGGATAATCTGATTAACGACGGGTTTAAAGGTTAACTTTTTTCCATTAGCAGTTACTGAAATATCAAATAATTCGATTCTACCTTGATTCATTTCAAACTTTCTTCTTCGTGTAGCGTTTTGGTGAACGAGGTGAAAAAGATTGACTTCTCGAGTATGATCCCGAAGGACTTTGAAAAAGTGATCGCAGAAGTGAAAGTAATCACAACGTATCTGGACACGTCCGATTACACAGTGAGTTTGAGCAGACCGAAAATCCAGATTCCTAATCACGCATTATTTTTATATCCATACTCAAGGGCGTAGCAGGTTTACAGAGCGTCAACTATTGTGCAGACAGCACTTGCGTAGCAAGAGGTTTGGAAAATGAAATAAGTAAGGACTTGGAATTGACATTGAGCAGAATCTACTGTTGCTCGCTCACTTTAGAGACACTATGTAAGCTGGGGAAGAGCTCATACTCCTTCAGCTGCTGAACGTGGATTTCGCAGTCAGCATACAACTGTTGCTGATCGCTGTGAGCGTTGCCAAAGTTATTGAGCCTCTCAAATCGGACTGTCATCTGAAGCGCTACAGAGCACATAACCGACATTGATTGTGATGTAGATCCATGGTCGACATCGACCGGATGAAAGCAACCAACAACAACAGGTTAACAGCGTACGCGAGCAGCACAGACATGCCCCGGTCACTGATGTTTCGATGTTGTCGTTAGTTTTGAAAGCTCGAGATGATCCTGGAACGACAATAGTTGCGGCTTTTCAAAGGCGGCTAAACGAAACCCCATCATAGTGAAAATAGTTGCAGAGACGGGGAGGTGTAATATACTGCGATCAACCGTATAGATTATCTATGTTCGACACGCGAGCATGACCAAATCACGTGATCAAGAAATTAGTTCAAATGACCGCAAAGTATAAATCAACCTTACCGGATTCCAATCATCTTTCAGGTTAATTTGTTCATTTTGTTTGATTGGAATCAAAAATTAACTGCAGTTTTGCCAGAGATCTTCATTGTGAAGCAAAAGTTCACTCCGATTTCCGTTTATCTCGAATTTTAGAAAACCAAGCAACAGCTTTCCACCGCTTTGCCCAACACGACGGAGGTCAAGTCCTATTTGACACTCGTCTCGCAATTCATACAAAGCTATGAGCAGACTCAGGTAGAAGCTCGATTTCTCAAGACGATCATCACAAACATTCACACAGACCTGGACTCGAAAGTACCCCAGCTTCAACCTTCGGTTACTAAACTGCTTGAATCCTTCACGGCGTTGCAGAATTATCAGACGCTGTCGGCAAGTTTGGATCGGTTCTCAACCAAGTTGAAAGACGTCCAGCAGGTGAGTGACATCCCTTGGGGTCAGACATTGTGCTGCGTTGTGATGTCTTTGAAAAATATTCACCGTCGTTGAAATTCACCAGTATTTTCGAAGGTCATCTATGATCGTCTGATTTGAAGTATCCTCTGTATGATTTCGCTGTGAAGCGATATCAGGTCTCCGGATATTTTTAGGTACATCTTGACAGTTGGAAATAGTATGATGTTCAATTTTAAAATGGATGGAAGGGTTGCTATAAATATTTATTCATTCATTTACTAATAATCTCGATTGAAATCATTATATAAGTAGGTTGAGTATGTATGTGTAGCATTTGCAAATTAACGCTCGCTGAGTACACAAGCCATTCAAGATGTTAAATAGCAATAAACTCGAGTTTCACTCTGTTCTGTTTGATAAATAAACCCCAAATGCTACCCCACTCTTTCTATCCTCAGGTGCTAACCAACTCCACTTCAGTGGAAGCCCCTATCAGACCCACGTACCAAGAAGCGGTCAAGACGATGCTTCAACAGCTGACCACCGAGATGAACAAACAGACCACCGACTTTACCAGCTCCGTGTTCTATTGCAACCGTCCGAGTGATATTCTCGTCGAGGCAAAAACGACCTTGTGCGATCACACGGGGAGTGTTAGTTTTTACGGGGGCAGCTCAATGACATTGGTCATCTCAGCGTTGTTCCTACTATGTGCCATTGTGATGTTCAAAGTGTTCCTGAGTGTTCACAAAATGCAGTGTATCTACGCCGCAAACCAGGGTTTACCGTTCTATTTGGTGGTGCAGTATGCATATAACGAACAAACCATGGACGACTAATCATGCTGACTTACTCGCTACGTCATTTGCTCAAAAGACAGCATTCGTTATTTTTGTTTAAATCATAGATGGTTAATAAAAATGATGTATTTTGTAATTGTGCTACTTTATACCAAGAATCAGTCATGGTTTGTATCGCATGGTTTCTTTTCCTACTAATATGTATTTTTCGGTGTGACTGGTAAAAGAATAAAGACAATACAGCAAGATTGTCCAGATTGGTTGAATTGAAAATAGGGCAAACACGTTCATCACGCATATGGCAAATCAAACAACCACAACGCTGATCATGATAATAGAGTTTGCAATGAATTGGTTATAGTAAGCTTTTGGTAACGTTTCGCTTCTGAACACAGAAGCTTCGTCAGACCAAGGGTGTCGGTACCAACAGTGTTCTGGTTTAAATGGCATTCTCTTGACCAATCCTGAGTTCCCTCAGATAGACAGGCGAGATCAAAACAATTGATCACACTCCCTAAATGCTGTGTTCATCGCAAATTATTTATTAATTGCACAGGTCAGCGTCTGCTGACACACTGCTTACGTAACCATGTGCGTATTAGGTGTGATGTTCGTTAATCCTAATCCGCTGCGAAACCGAACGTCAGATAGTTGAGATATCCGCCCAATCCACCTTGTTCACCGCAATCGCCTCAGCATTTGTTATTTCAACAGCCTCGGCTTGAAGTCTTTCCCTATAAGATTTCACACCCCGTCTTATCACTTCCACGTTAACAAGATCAACGCTGTGTCCAGTGTCTAGCACGTGTTCAGCTAGGGCAGAATCCCGAATCAGTGATTGATATTCACTGGGGTTGCGGGGTCGCTTTCCCACTCGTTTCCTGTGTTCGTTTAGATAAAATGAAAATTCGATTTGAGAGTTTCGACAATTGAGAATTCGAAAGGTTACAAATATTAGTACCACAATTTGACATGTTCACCTATGGTATTGACGGGGCAAGGAGAAAAATCTCTACTAGAATGTACGACCATGTTGAAGGTCTGTTTGCAAGGAGACTTCAAGAATACGTATCCATCCAAGAGAGTGATAATAATGTGTGAATATCTTCCTCCTTGCTGCTATGACAAATCTCACTTGTTATTCATTTTTCAACAATCTTATCACACAGTAGCGTCCATCATTCTATCTTTCACGATTTCCATAAATTATCACATTTTCACCGACTTCTGATTGGCTGAATTCCAGTGCGGTAGTCGCAGTCAGACCCGACATTGTGCACATTTTCGCAAATTGCGACATTGGTCTCAAACGCGTACAATGTTCACATTGGATGTGACATAACAAATTCAAATGCAAGCCGTGAGTTTAGGTGATTTTTATCGTTAGTCGATTCAGTGCCTAT
>JACCGJ010000477.1:25976-48423 GCA_013407085.1 Atriophallophorus winterbourni | reverse complement strand
ATATATATATATATATATATATATATATATATATTGCATGTGCGATAAACTACTGTCAGGCTGCCAGAACTAGACAGACTAAAAGTAGAGACAATCCCAACGAGACGCAATCATATGTGTGCGTGCCGCCCAGTACCGTTTGCAAATAAATCTGACGTGCCTAACAGTATCTGGGCTCAGGTTCTTTATTCAAGTCCACATAACACTTTGTCTACAACCATACTTCTCATGTTATGAAGTGCTCTTTAAACACCATGTTATGTATTTGTAATGTAATCTACCTTTCATACCTTATTTTTGTAGCCCCCTTTTTACTTGGAATATAATGGATGAATTTGTCCGTGATCCTTGGTAAGATTTTTATTTTACTCAATTTGTTTTAATTGGTGCCACAGAAAAGCTGCCACGCTGTAGCCCCTGTACTCTTTAACACGAATTTGTCGAACGTGTTTTTCTATCAACTCTGTAGGCTTTGAATATTTTCTGTCTATCTATATTACTTTGGTTGTGTCAGTTAACTGTTGGCATATTTGATAGAGTTGTGTGATTACTTAACTGTTATATTCAATAATTCTTTCCGCCCCAACGAGTGTAACGTGACATTAATGCACACTGGGGTTTGAGGCCGATTTCGATTTCGTCTTATCATTACTGCCTACCCTTCTGAGTGCCCAAAAGTTAATAATCACCGCGATTGTCCCAAGCCAGGCTGGCGTGCGTTTGCGTTCATGTGGTTATTAGTGCCACTATTACTTTTTATATATATTTCGTATTGTTTTTTTGCTGTGCTGCTGTCCGAAGCATTATATAAATCAGAGCAATTGTTCGATTTACAGAAACAGGTGCTATTCATGTAAAGTCTACTGCCCATATCAATTGATTCTATATTGCTGTTTGGAGCAACCGGTTACGTACCCGTTCTATTTCAAAGCGTGCTCGCCTCATACTTTTTCCATTTTGCCACTGAAGAATGTGCTATTCACGCATGTGTGCTATTGTGCAGGATATTTCACGTCGTTTATAAATACTATGATATCATTGGTCATCTTGTAGTAAAAAAAACTTTCAACAGGCTTCCTTTCTGTTTAATTTGACTTGACCGCATTCCCATACATACTGCTGACGCAATAATAGGAAATGTTTTTAAAGTACTCCGGTTTTTTATTGATTGTCTCTGCATTTCATTCAACTCACAGCATGCTCGTCAAATGTTTTGTGTTCAGCCTTCTTATATATTGCGCAAGGGAATCAAATGTTGCTGCCATTAATCTGAGCACTCTATCTGCGTGTTTCGTGTACAATATTTGTCGTTTTTCCTATTGTCATTATGCCTCCTCCTCCTCACCATCATCATGGAGCACAGGTCTGAGGCAACGAAGTGCCACAAAAAGTGCCTCGCATCACTGATATCGAGAATTCGGAACACTGTACCCCATGGTCGATTTCTCTTGAGGCTCCGACTCAATCAGAGATTTACAGTGTATTCCGGAGCCTTAAGCGCCATCGGGCATCAGGTGCTGATGCTTTGCTTCCGTCATTGTTCAAAGATGGCGGTTTCGCTTTAGTTCGCGAACTTCAAACGCTGTTCGCCAACATATGGGCTGAGGAACGCGTTCCGATCCCTTGGAGAGAATCAGTAATTGCTCCGATTTTCAAAAAGGGACGGCGCGATTCCTGTGAAAATCATCGGGGTATCAGTCTCATTTCAGTAGCTCCTAAAATACTGGCGTCCATTCTGCTTCACCGATTGAGTACCAAGCGGGAAGAGCAAATCCGTGAGGAGCAAACTGGGTTTCGTGCCGGCCGAGGGTGCATAGATCAAATTTTCACACTCCGTCAGTTACTGGAGCAACGCCACACTTTTCGTAAACCAACTATCGTGGTATTCCTTGACATCCGAGCGGCATTCGATTCAATCAATCGTGAAAGTCTTTGGAACTGTCTACTGAGACATGGAGTGCCCGAGAAGTATGTTTGGATCTTGAAAGCATTATATTGCCAAACTTCGGGCAGGGTTCGAGCGTACGGACAATGGTCGTCCTCGTTCAATATCTCCAGCGGGGTGCGGCAGGGCTGCCCTATCTCGCCGTTCCTTTTTAACTTCGCGATCGACGATGTCCTGAGAAAAGCTTTAGCTTGCCTGGTGGGCACAGGTGTTGAACTTCTGCCGGGTGAGCGAGCGACCGATCTAGAGTATGCCGATGACATCGCACTTCTGGGAGATGACCCTCATATAATGCAACAAGCCCTGGACCGCCTGGCACTTGAAGCTTCAAGGTATGGTATGTGCTTTGCGCCTAACAAGTGTAAAACACTTACCCAGGATTGGAGCGGCTCTCTTCCAAACCTAACTGTGTGCGATGTCAATCTTGAATTGGTCGACAGCTTTGTTTACCTTGGCAGTTGTATCTCCGCTGGAGGTTGTGTCGAGCACGAGATCTCACATCGTGTTCGCAAAGCGGGTGCAGCGTTTGCTAACCGCGATGTTTCACTCCATACTAAAGGCCGAGTGTACCACGCAGTGGTGCGTGCTACACTACTTTATGGCTGCGAAACCTGGTCTATCCGAGCGGAATATGTCCGTCGAATTTCTGTTTTTGATACCCGTTGCCTGCGTAGAATTGCTCGCATTCGGTGGCAGCATCGTGTTACAAATATAGATGTCTGCAAGCGGGTGTTAGGACCAGGTGGCCACGGACTGAGATAAATGCTGATGCTTGCTCGCTTGCGATGGTTGGGACATGTTTTAAGAATGCCTCCTCACCGTTTACTGTACCGCGCCTTATTCGCAGAGCCTGACAAAAGCTGGGAGAAAAGATCGGGTGGCCAGTCCATGACGTGGCGCGTTGGGATGAAGAAACTCACTGTAGCGCTAGGCTCAGTTGGGCGTATTCGTTTGCCTGGGTGGGGTCCAAAAGCTCCACCTAATAGTTGGCTGGAAACCTTACGCGATATGGCTACAAACCGAAGTCAGTGGCGCCAGTGTATTTTATTATGTGTGTCATAATTTTTTCATCCGGTATTATTTTACATAAAAACACAAAAAAAACAAAAAAAATCGCATGCAGTGAAACTACAAAAACAAGCTGCTTTTTGTGCATTTGCTTTTGCGTATTCCGCTTGCCTGCTTTCCCTTTTCCACGCGCTTGCTTATCTGCTTTTCCTGCTTCATATTGCTTGGCACTTTGTCTGGCTCCAGACTTGTGCTTCATGATGATGATGATGAAGTTATCGTTTGTCATTCTTCATTACTCACTACTGGGCAACATTTCAGCCGCCGTGCAGTATATGGCGGTGCGTCACTTTCTCTGGATCAAGCTTTTGATTTCATACATACATTTAAATGACGTACCTCAGTTCGCAAGTCCCATACTCGCACCGCTTAAAAAGGTCGCATCAAATGTGGTTTTCAGTTACGGTATGGTATTCATTGGTTTTTCAAGCGCCTTTATAGACAAAGCCTGAACTAACTCAGTTTATCTGTATTTTAGCATCGTCTTTTGTTATACGAACTCTATTTAACAGTAACTTCAAATTATAACTTTGTTTTTTATCTGATTCCGGCCCCCTCTGTGCCATTATTTATTTCGCAATACGTTACTTTCCTTTATCAGTAGTCAGTTATATTTTTTGTATTACAGTCCATTCCGGATCGTTAGCGATTGTGGGGCTGCCTTCGCTATGGGGACCATTGGCGGTGGAATAATCCATTTCTACAAAGGATATCGCAGTGCCCCTTCGGGATTCTCTCGAAAGTTAGTGAATGCCATGGTAAACTCACGTCAACGTGCCCCTCTTTTGGGTGGTGCTTTCGCTATTTGGGGTGGAACTTTTGCCGCGGTAGATTGTACATTGGTATTCGCACGTCAAAAAGAAGATCCGTGGAATTCAATCGCAAGCGGGGCGATAACCGGAGCTGCTCTAGCTGTTCGTCATGGACCTCAAGCGATGGTAGGCCAGGCAGTTATTGGCGGGATTATTTTGGCGTTAATTGAGGGTCTGGGAATTATGATGAATCGCTTCGCACCGATGCTGATGCGTGAGTTCTCAAAGTTTACATGAATTTGGCGATTTGCTGCTTAATACCATTCATTTATTTGCTCTCTATCATGACTTACGTTCGCTCGGCTTATACTTTGTTTTGATACATTATTATGGCTTATCTGTTGAATATTTCATATAAGCGATTCGAATGTGTTTAATGCTGTTAAAATTTACTTGAATTCTGAAAATTGCAACTAACAAGCTATTTTACAAGCTTACTGTTCGTTCTCGTAGTGCTGTCATGCTGAGAATGGTATATGGTATGGTATGAAAGCACAGGCCTGATCCAGGCAAAGTGTCGCACAATCAGAGACTGCACGTGGGCTAAGATACGGTCAGGTTGCCTGGGCCTAGACAGATATGAGGAATAAAGAACAGGAAATAGTAGTGAGACTCCAGCCTGTTTCAGCATGCACCTCTGGCCCATCAATTTAGCACGATGTTAGCCGCACAGCACAGAAGTACTGCACGATTACTGAGAATGGACATGTAAGTGAATCGCTACTACCAATTCAGCTATGCTAGGTCATTCTTTCTGGGCGTCAGCAGACCTATTTTCTGCCACGAGGTCACAAGACACGCGCCAGCTAAATTCGGGTAAGGTTTAGTATCCCATTTGTTCTTGCGTTTGAACATTGGTGAACCGGTACGATCGCAGTCCTCGTAACTATAACAACAGCTGTGCACGACAAGCTACCGTTGTTTCCTCTATTGAAACATTGTTCATCCTAAACTTTCCTGTACCTTTCTTCCCAGTTTTTTTTATATAAGCAGGCTTTTCCACATAACCGTGACCAATTTTTGGAAATCGAAACCTTTACCTATATGACATCACTGAATGCGGTATCCATGAGACAGATTGTCGAATATGCTGGCCACTGGCTGTAGCATATGTGCTATTACTCGTATTTTGCCTGTGCAAACTCGAAAACTTAAACATCCTTCAAGGCCATGTTTTACTTGACTTGCTTTTTTATTTGACCCATCTCCCTTCACTTTATTCCGCTATTTAAACTATTTTCACTAATTTTGGTTTTACATTATTTTACTTATTATAATTTTGAGAGCCCAATTGATTTATAATAGATCTGTGCTACTTGTGCGACAGCAGGTTGCTCACTTACTGATCGTTATAGTTGGATGTTTTTTACATCCCTTGCTATCAGTGTTACAGCGAAAACATGCGGGAATCTCATTACCTTTTTCCCTTTATATCTGGTCATCCCAACAATATGTTAGCTAATCTGTAGCCTGTGGCTATGCATGTTGCCCGAGTAAAACGGTTATTTTTATACCGGGTTTATCCACGCTTGTCTTGTTAATATGTTTATCATGCTTTTTGCAACCATGTTTCAGTGTCAGCCTCGTGATAATCTCTCGATTTACACTCATTTGTCATCTTGTTTCCTATTAATTTTCCGCCTAAGTAACATTTACCATTCTTCTCCGTGGGACATGTGCATGGTTAGAATTTTGTGTATCACATCCAGTTACATGTGCTTTCGCTTAGTTGACAATGGGAAAACACGTTTTTTTCCTGCTCCGATTCCGTAACCTTTTAAATTTACACGCCTCCAAACAGCTTGGTTATCGTTCACGCTATATTATAACAGCAAACGTAGTGCATTGTTATGTGCTTGAATGCATGTATAATCATTATAATGACATCAGTTTTCGTCTTGAGTCTCATTTTCGTTACTCAGCTCGCTAAACATAACCTATTTCGCACCCCCACCGCTTTTTTCTAGAACCCCCACCCGAACTTTTGTCCGAGTCCGAAAACGGCCCCGGAGGTGCCCCTGGTTCCGGCGGCGGCGGTGGCGGCCTTGGTTTGTTCAACTTTCTCGCCGGACCGAATCCTCAAACTTCCACCGATTCCAATCCCCATGCGGGTTCTTCCGCTTCTGCGGGAGCCGGCGACTCCTCAGGCTCAAAGAGCGGCTTCTTATTCCAATAATTGTTACATCTTGATCCCCTTTCGTTACTAACCGGTTTCTGTATATACGGTAGTCAACCTTCATCATTTAGTTACCGCTCCACTCTCGTAACGGATCTCCGCATAGTCAGCATTGCGTTCATCTTCACTCGGTGGTTACTTTGTGGTTCACGCCACACTTTCGGTTTGTAGAAAAGAACGGTTTGTTCTCCTTTCTCTAGTGCCTTGTCGGAGGATCCTGTTGTTTATTTGAACAGAGAATTTTCAAAAAAACCTTTCTTTTTGAATGTTGATAATTCGGTAGTGTGATGGGGTTCAATAAGCAAAGCAATCGTGTTTTGAGGTAGGTACATTGAAATTGAGAGCTAGTTTAATTCTCCTATGCGAATTTTGTATCATTTGGTTTGATTATTCTTCCGGTTACATTGCGTGTAACATTTCAGTCCAGCCGGCAACAATTTGTTATCTGTCCCTGGGAAGTCTTTCGGCGAAAAATGTAAGCATGATACACGTCTAGCGTCCCCTTGTTTTCAATGACAAATATCTGGGAATAGGTTCTGGCCCTAACTCTTTAGAATGTATGATATATGTATGAAATCACATGCCTCGATTCATGAAATGTGTCTGGTAGATTCATCGTCGTATGTGATACCCAGTCCAAAACAGCAATAAATATGTAATGATAGCCGGCAGACAAATCGAACATTTAATGGATGCTCCTGAAACACGAAAATTAGTTGCTAATGTCCCGATTGGTTTCCGTCATGCATTACGGATGTGCACGAAATAATTAAGGGTCGCTCGAAGTACGAATCTCTCGCTGAGGATTAACTGAAGTGATTAGTATTACGACCTGAACTGAGGCGCAAGAAGACTCGCTGACGCGCAGTTTCGTCGAGTGGTTTGAGTGTCCAAACACGTTCGAAAAGGGACAGTTGTTGAAAAACATTGTCCCACATTTACGGCCGCTCTCGCGTTAAATGTTTGTCTGTTACTTAACCACAACCTACGGTCTAGCGATCCACGACAATTTTAAAGCTTGTCCACTCGCCCGAATGCTCTAATAGATAGCTGCGCTATGGAATGTGTGCAAAACATGTTGCTCTGGGTTAGATATGAATTTAAACCTTTGCTCGACCATGATATGTGTAGGCTTTGTCATTTTCCATGTACGAAGCATCTTGAACATCTCGCGGATGAAGAGAATAACAAATGCAAGTGCGCTCTCTGAAGCTAGTCTACAGTGTTTACTCTACTGCAGCGCCGTTGCCTACGATGACGGGTGATGTCAGTAGAAGGGAAAACGGTTGTATTCCAAAAGAGATATTTTGTCGAATGCGGAAATCAGAAAGTCGACGATTGGGCACCTGCCGTACAAGCCGTTCGGATTTTGGCCATGCGATTTGAGGAGAACTTGGTCTTGACTGTTCTATTCGGAGGTAGTGTAAAGCATGATTTTTAAGTTGAGATATAATAGGTTTTGTTGAAGGGAAACGATGTCGATCGACTAACTACTGTCTATTGATGTAAACAATGTGGAACGGCTTTTATTTCGCGATTGGAACTGTATATTCATGTGACAGTGTGGTCTGTAACATTATGCGCTTGTTATATACATCCATGGCCTACATTGATGAGTGTGTTTGTTGTAGATGCTAAAATATTTTTCGTACTGGCGCAAAATATGGTCAGACGAAGATTTCGGTACACTTTATTCATAGGTGATATGCGGGTTAAAAAGCTATGCTTTACAAGATCCAAAAATGTACATCGGGTCAGATTGAAAAAAAATTATGAAACATTTCTCATTATTTCTCATTATTGTTATCTAAAACTATACTTGCCCATATGGGAATCTAGTGATTTTTTAAAGCGTCATTAGTTTCGGATTTTACCACGCGTTGATAAACTGTTCGACATTTGCACAGTTCGGACAGAAAATAAGCATTTGCGACAGCTCAAGCTGCAATGCTTTTGGTAGTTTCAACAGGTGAGCACGCAGCTGTGTTCTGTTCGAAATCGCGTTAAATGTTGCACGTGGTTGTAAAGTGGTGTGCAATTCATTATTTTCCGAAGAAGGGTTATGAAAGAATAAACACGTGTAATATTTGTGGTTAGAGTCGGTATACTAAAATCACTAAGCAGGAGTGGATGTGAGCAGGGCTACTTCAACGTATCGCATTAGGTTGATCCGTGTCAGCGGCAGTTCAACAAGAAGGGGGCAATAAATCAATGCTACGAGGCAAGTTATTGGATCGAAACAAAGAACATGGCTCATAAAGCTCGGGGAGGAGAAAAGTATAGTACAATTGATGCTTTCTTGTAATTAGAGGAGGACACCCCCCATCGCATAAATCTCGTGAATGGCCAAAAACTAAAAAGAGCTTTATGTTCTTATATGTTGTTAGAAGACGATTGCAAGCGAGCCGTAAATGTACCAGAACTACCTTGATCACGTCCATCACTAGGCAGGGAAAATTCTCGCACGCTAATTACTACATGATAATTGTGTCTAAGTAAACAGCTTTCGCTAAGCGTTTTCCGTGAAGCGGTTTCTAGATAGACCTTTGTATTTCATCTCTATTAATCGGGGTACCGAACTGCCGACATATTTCGTATTTTATGTTATTTTCATTTCCTCATTTTAAACGCAGCATTGGCTTGCGAACCAATTCTAGAACAAAAATATTATCAAAATTATTGGAAAAGGTTTGAGACCGATCGATTATTCGGATCAATAGCGTCTGACATTTTCCCTGGAATCGATTAATTGTGTAGCAGCGATATAGAAAGGGAACGTGTTCATCAAAGCAGCCATTCGGCGAATTATAGGCCATGGAAACCCAAGTGTGAGGCGCTAATTACACCGGGTGAGGTACTCTTACGAAGAACATAATAATTGGCTAGCTACAATATGAATATATTACATTACGTCATGGGGGTTACAGAAACGATTAATAGAATCTTACACAAGGCGTCAATACTGTTGACACATGAAAGGTTAGACCACGTTGTTCAGTCTGGGTACGCCTCGGTGATAAATTACTGTCAGGTCGCTTTATTGGATCCGCTGGAAAGATTACTCTGGATTTTGTACAGACAGCTTGTGAATCTCTAGGATTTTAACAGACTGTTTTGTAATAAGACCAAGTTGAGATTATGGATGGATTTTCATTTAATTTCGTTCCTTGCTTTGACTACCACTCTTGGTTTGACGAGCCTTCTGTTAGAAGCCAAACGATAAATAAGAAACTCTTCTAACCGAGTGCTTTCAAATTTAGTGAAAACACTATTCTGTTTGGTGGTCAAATCCGTTCACACCTTATCAGGTGGCGCAAAAGGATCGTGTTCCGTTTGAGGCCACGGGCAACAGGGAATTTGACAGCCGAGCATTAGATAAGTAACCCACACAGTGGATTTAATTCCAACCTAATGTGAAATCTCAACCACTCCGCTACCTATTTCTTACTTTTGCCTTACATCAGGATCTGAATGATGAGGTGAATGATAAGCAAAATACTCTTTGATAGCACTGTTAGCCGATCCACAATATGGAAAAATAAAATCATGGGGTGAAACCAATTCAAGTAGTTTAATGCTATAAATCACCTGTGTGCTGTGCATGTTTGTTCCCATACAGTGGACTGCGATTGGTCGGCGATTGTAAACGAAGTCCAATCGCGTTTTCTCATTGGTCAGATTTCATTGAAAGCTAATCTCACCTCGTGCAATGCTAGTTGATGGTTTAATGTCTAAATATAAGGTGTACATGTCAAATAAGTGATATTTCTCCTGATCAGAGCAAAATGATCGGCACGAAATATTACTTGGTTGGTTGCTACCAGATAATTTTAACGTTCGGAATTTACCATTCTAACAACAACGACCGCACCGTGCCATCCACGAGATTCGCGTTTTCACAAAGCTACTCACCACAATGGAAAAATCGGCAGAAAGAATCCTCTTTGCCACAGACATTGAACGAAAATCTTCCATTCTCGTACTTAAATGATTCACCCCAACAAACTGGCACCACATTAATCGATCCTGCGAATTATTATGCTGATTGGCATCGTTTCCTTGACGGAAACAGTGGTCAACGATGCTATGATATTCCTCGTAACATGACACTTTGCCAAAATATCGGTTACTCACGAATGATTTTGCCAAATTTCCTGCAACACGAAGATTTGAAAGAAGCCGTGGACCAATCCCACGTGTGGGTTAGTTTGGCTCACACGGAATGCCATCCGGACTTGCGAAAATTTCTGTGTGCGCTGTATGCTCCAATTTGCGTGGAAGAATTCCAAGAGCAAATAATCCAACCGTGTAATGATTTGTGTGAGGAGGTGCAACAAAGTTGCCTGCCAAAGATGCTGCAGTTTGGATTCGGTTGGCCAGAAATTGTGAAATGTTCCCAATTTCCGGTCAGTTCATCAAAAATGTGTGTCCCGATCTCTAAGAAAGCACGTGAGTCATAATATACATGTTCGAATTAAAGTATACAACTTTTCATAATGCAACAGATAAGAATATATCTTCAATATTTAAGCTTAACTTATAAGTGCATTTGCTAAAATAATTGGTCACTGATTTCATTCAAAGTTTCCTCAACTTTTATATTTTTCGGTAATTGGTCGGTCCCAGGAAAATGATACGTATGATTACGTCAGAGTGATCATTATTGATCATACATGTAATTCTTACTTAAACATTTTTTTCCAAATCTTTATTTAGATTATGATCAAAAGTTGTGTGCCTATCAATGCCTACAGGCTTTTTTCCATCATGACTAAAACAGTCCGATTCGGAGAAACATCCTCTCTATGTGCACCGCCCTGCAAGAGAGGCAGACTCTGTTGTAGGGCGCCACTTGAACGCCGGCGGCGTGTCTGCGTTCAGCAGCCAAGAGCTGTATCTGCCCGCTCCCAGCTTGCCGACGACGCTTTACACAATGCCTCCAAAGTGAGCGGTCAAGAGCAAGTTCTTTCCAGCTTGCGGGGTCAATATCAAGGGCTTTCATATCTCTTTTGCAAACATCTTTGTACCGCATGTGCGGTCTGCCAATGGTCGACTTCCTAATTGCAACTCACCGTAGAGAAGATCTTTCGGAATACGACCATTTTCCATTCTGTGGTATGGCCAAGGCCGTGTAGGTTGGCATCATCTTAATAGCGCTTTCAGAATTAGTCACTCTGTCCATCCACGATATGTTCAAGATACGACGGATGCGTCGTAGATGGAACGCATTCAGCTTCCGTTCGTGTCTTGCGTGGGTGGCCTAGGTTTCACTGCCGTATAGTAAAGCATTTAGTACGCACGCGCTGTATACCATCATCTTTGTCTTTACAGTCAGCTTGCGGTTACCCCACACACGAGAGTTCAATCGGGATAAAATGACAGCTGCTCTGCCAATCCGCTTATCAATCTCCATGTCTAGCGAGAGGTTATCCCGCAATGGTTGACCAAGATAATGTGAAATTGATTACTGGTTCAAGCCTGACAGTTTCCAACAGTGTGATTGGAGGCGATACAGTCCCTTAACAAATGACTTTGGCCTTGCTCATGCTGATTGTTAGCCCAAAGTCTTCGCATGCCGACGAAAAACAGTCCATTAGCGACTGTAGGTTCTCTTGGGAGTGAGCGATAAAGGTTGCATCGTCGGCAAACAACAGGTCAAGGATAAGCACATCCCGTACTTTGGTTTGTGCTCTCAACCGGTTCAGGTTGAAAAGCTTACCATCACTTCGCTTGCGTATGTAAATGCCTTCTGGCCTCGTTCTAAAAGCGTGCTTCAGAAGCAGAGCAAAGAAAATGCCGAGCAGCCTAGGAGCAAGAACACATCCTTGTTTGACGTTTCGGCGAATCTCAAAGGTTTGTGAACTGCAACCGTTAAATCGACTGAGCCTTTCATGCCTGAGTGGAACGAAATAACGAGTTTGAGCAGCCTATCAGATCAAGCATTTTGAAAAGACCCTCCCTGCTGACGTAATTGAATGCCTTAGTTAAATCAATAAATACGGCGTATATTGGCATACGCTGTTCCCGACAATTTTCTTGAAGTTGTCTCAGGGAGAAGATCATGTCAACGGTTGATCTTCCCTTGCGGAAGCCACATTGAGGTTCGGAGTAAATTCTATCAGCTAAAACTTGTAGCCGAATCTGTAAGACTTTAGCACACAATTTGACTACAACATTCATAAGAGGGATTCCTCTGTTATTGTTGCAGTCGCCTCTACCGTTGTTATTCTTAAATAGCGTGCTAATTTTCGTGTCTCGCGTCTCTTGTGAGACACACTCATCCTGCCAGCACTGAAGAAGCAAATGGTGAAGAGGTTGTAATAATGCTGTTCTGCAGCATTTATGAGCTCAGGTGGAATTCCGTCGTCTCGTTGTCACTAAGCAGATTATATTAGACACGGGTGGTCCATCGCGCCAATTTCTTTCATTTGATTTTACAAATTCGTCCCCATCGCATCTGTTATACCATTATTAACTTTTCGGTTCGTAATCATCCTGTAATCGTCTTGTTTTTGCCTTGGTTTATTCGGTTGCGCTTTAAGGTGCTTGTTCAAAACTCATAACTCAGAACGCTTTTTGGTAGAAAAAGCAGTAAGCTTAATAATAACCATAGGATGACGAGGTATACGGAGTAAAAATATATAATCTCTCAAAATTCTATAAAGACAGTCACATTCTGCATGGTTCGTCATATACTCATCAAGTTTAGAAGCGAAATCCGCAATAGATTCCGAGTGTGCGATTTCTTCAGGCAAGATATTCCAAGTGAAACTAATTCTTATCGAGAAAAATTACGACGAATATCCAATCGAGAATGTAGAATGTTTAAAGCCATTGAGTCTTTTCGTGTTAGCAAGTGTTTAAGGGGATGGATTTCTGTATACAAGATTTTGAATGCCAACAGAAGGTCACTCCGTATCCATCGTTGGGTAAAATGGTGTAGATTTAGTTTTAACATTCGCTATTTGAGAGGCAAATTTCAGTAACAGGAGACTAACTTTTGTTGTTGTAGTTTTGAACGGTGACTACACTTCAAACCATTGTTCATAGTTTTCACTATTACAGATTTCTCGCCATTGTGTCCTATTTTATTCCCATTTTTATATAAGCGTTCTATATATGAGTGTGCATTTTATTATCCAGTTTTAATGTGAAACAGCATAATACATATGTACTTCACAGGCAACACAGTACTTAATTGTTTTTGTCACCAGTGCTGAGCTGCATGTGGAAACACATTGGGGTCTCACTGACATTTTCTCTTTCATCTGTCTAGGCCAGGGTTATCTAGCTGTTGTGTAGCCTCTGACTTTGCCTTGTTCCAGTCTTGTGATTTTAGACATACAAGTCTCAGAACGGTCCTTAAAAGCGTCCACTGAAAAACGGTGTAGTATTATTGGATGATTTGAATACTACAGTTGGTGCAGATTATGAGTCTTGGCCGAATTATCTAGGAAAATTCGGAATAGGCAGATAAATGAAAATGTACAACGCCTTTTGAACAATTCACACAGTTGGGTTTTCGTGTCACTATAAGTTCCTTTCAAACAGAGCCACAGCATAAAGTCCCATGGAATTATCCTCGGTGAAAACATACCAATCAGTTGGATCTTATTCTGGTTGGGCGTAATAATATGGATCATATCATCAGATCGTATCAAATGGCAGACTGACAGTAATCAATCACTGTTTTGTGGAATACTGCATTTTCACCAGAATAAAAGCATCACGCCAAATGGTCTGCTAAACCAAGAATAGACATCACTCGTAGTTGCTAACCTAATCTTGCTGTGCGATTTGAACAAACATTCACAACTGAGTTCAACAAAATAACTATACCCGAATCAGCTTCTGAAAACGGGCAATCGTTAAAAAGCTGCAATAGTCAAGTCGCTCTTTCCACCTATGGAGTAAAGAAAGCGCGAACTAGCGACTGTTTCGAATAGAAAGTTTCTATGTTGAATACTGTCTTGGACAAGAAACGGTTAGCATTCGTAAAGTTTAAACGAATGCCAAATGACGAAAACTCACGACTTCTTAGAGCAGCTAGAAATAAGGTGCAGCAGACTGTTAGACGATATGCAAATGAGTATTTGACTGAAGCTCATAAAAAGTACAGGATACCGGTAATTGTACGATATGTATGATGGAATCACAAGAGCCATTGTTCCAAACAAATGTGAAACGGCTCCAATTATGTCAATAACCGGAAATCCGATTGCCGAAATCTCGTCAAATGAAAATATGCTCCAATCACTTTTAAACTCTTTACTCTGGAGGCAGCAAGGTTTTACCGCATGCACTTGAAAATGTTAAGAGTTTACCAACGATTGAACACCTAGATAGTCCCCTTATTATTGATGAGCTCAATAAAGCACTCGAGCGCTTAACGATTATGAAGTCCCCTGGTGATGACGGAATTTCACCTCAGCTCATCAAATACTGTAGAACTGCTATATTACAGGTAATTCACTATTTCCTTTTTTAGTGATGGCAGGAGGAGTGTGTCCCACAAAGATGTGAGACACAAATATCATCATGCTATTTAAGAAATAAGGTGATAGAGGCGAATGATACTGTTCCAGAAGCATCATTCTGATTAATGTTGTTGGCAAGATGTACGCTGAAGTTTTGAAGATGTGACCACAAGAATTGACTGATGGAATTTACTGCAAATCTCACTGTGACTTCCGTAGAGAAAAATCAACCGTTGACATGCTCTCTCCTTGAGATAACTTTTAGAAACGTGTCGGGAACAACATATGCAGTGTTACAGTGTTTTTTATTAAATGAAGGCTTTCAAATTTGTCAACAGGAAGGTGCTCTTCAAAATGATTTATCTTATAAACTGTCCCGCATGACTGCTCAAAATCGTAATTTTCTTCCAATCTTTCCATTTAACGGTTGCAGTTCAGAAATTCGCCGAGGCGTCAAACAAGTATCTGTTCTTGCACCCACGCTGTTGGGCATATTTTGACGCTAAAACACGATTATAGAACAATAACAACAGGTTTTTATCTACGCACTCGCATTGATGGCAATCTGACATTCAGCATTAGCGAGACAAAAGTGTTTGGTAAAATGAATTTATCGCTTCCCGTCATTACAGTTGAATATTGTGAGCTTGAACCTTTATATCAGTTCACATATCTTGGTTCAACCATTGCGGACAACTTCTCGCTAGACATGGACATTGATAAGCGGATTGTCAAAGCATCTGCCTATTTGTCCCGTTTGAACTTTCGTGTCTGAGGCCCCGCAAGTTGGCTGAAAGACGATGATAATGGTATACAAAGTCTGTGCACTAAATGCTTTACTGTACGGCAGTAAAACCTGGACCATTCACGTAGGACACGAACAGAAGCTGAATGATACTCATTTAAGAAGCCTCCGCCTTTTCTTGAACATATCGACGATGAACAAACTAACGAATGCTGAATTGCTTTCTAAAGCTGGTCTTTAGCGCATGTTCACTCTTCTACGGCGATGCGCCTAAGCTGGCTGGATCATGTTTGCAGAATATTTACTCTATGGTGAGTTGAAATTAGGAAGTTGACCTTTGAACAGATCGGTATAACGACGGCTGCATAAAAAAACATGAATGCTCTTGACATTGACACTGCGAGTTGCGAAGAACGTACCGTTCACACTGGAAGCACTGTGTAAAGCGTTGTCTGCAAGCCAGGGAAGAGCAGATACTCCGTTCGGCTGCTAATTGTAGATCACACCACCGGCATGCAACTGAATTCCTACATTCGAGTACTGCCTATCGCCGAGACCTTGGCGGGCGAGATTGTTCCTCCTAAATCGGACTTTTTCGTCATTAGAAAAGCTATCGAGGATGAAAATTTAACGCACCTATAATATACATCCATGTTCGATATCAACTGAAGAACGAAAACATAGTTTTTAAGACACGTAGGTGGGTAGTCAATTTGCCTAACACGTCAATTATACACGCCAATCTGCTACATGTGAATGCGGTCAACTTCAGTTGACACTGGCTTATACTTAAAAGTGCATGAGTAATGTGGTCAAGGTTAATGTACTTTATTGCTCATTTCCCCCACAATGTGAGTAGCACATAGTGTCGGTGATCATTTGAACTGGAATCATTCCTTGGTTCAACGTTTGACAATCGTGTGTTGTCGTACGAGACCTATTCAACAGCGGTTTCAAATTGAACTACTATCTAAAGTATAAATCACTGAACCTAATCTTACTGTCTCTACCTGATGACGGCAAACAGCCAGAAACCGGTAGTGGAGTGTAATTTTGGGGGATGTGAGCAACACATCACTTTGGTCATCCATAAGCGCCTTGAGTGCTTGACCACGAGTCACTATGTGATTCTGTGTTTGAACATCATGGTTCGTTGTACGAACCATATGCAACAGTAGCATTCAAGTATACACTTTTTTTACCATTTATCCACTGTTTCAAGGCTCACTGAACCTAATCTTACTGTCTCAAATAGATGACGGCAAACAGCCAGAAACCGGTAGTGGAGTGTAATTTCGGGGGATGTGAGCAACACACCACTTTTATAAATCAAATATTTATCACAAAGTGACTCTTGACAAATTCATGTTCGCATGAATTCTGAACGCCTAAATGTGGAAATACCTGCTCACCAAATGCTGAATCACGAATTCTAGATTGATAATCTTTCTCATCTGGGACCTGCCTCTTTGCGCTCTTTTGGTGTTTTACGGTGAAAGCATGAATGCCTCTGGAAATCTGCCCTTTGTAAACATGAATGCACTCCTCACATTTAGTGTTGTACATATGATCCTTCCTTCTGGCTAATGACATTTTATACTCGATGTACACAAGAGCGGAAACGTAACTTATAATGTGGTCTAAGTGATAGCATACAAAATTATTGGAATATAGTGGTGTTTTTATTAGTTTCAAAAAATTTACTACTAAGCATTTGCTCGAGAGCAATGAGCTTGCAATCATCCATTCTGCCCCAAAATAATTAAGAGTGGTTGTCTAAATCGCTTCTATTCTAGTTCAAAATTTATATTAGAAGATCATTTGTAATCCGAACACTTCTTTAAACGATCATTTTCTATTTTATTTCTTTTTTGTGAATATTATAGTGAATTATACGCTTGTTACTCGCTTTCGCACAAAGGACACCAACATTTAGTGAGCAACTGATGGCGACAATAAGCGTTTGGAGAATTTTGAAAAGGTGTAATTTTTCTGAACATTAAGGTTTCATTATGCAATACATAATATTGTGATACAACACACTGAAACAAAATACTTTTAGTCGTAATTAACAGTCTTGTTTACGACTAATTGTCCCATGCTAGAGTATGACTTGACAATCTTTCATTTCTTAATTTGATAACATACCTGCGACATTGTTAGTTTGTCCCAATGCTCCAGATTTAGAACCAACTTTTTACGAGTACTTACATCAACGGTACATCATTTCTGGAATGTTGGCATTCCTTCTGCAACCACACCTATCCGTTTTAAACGCCAATTCACTAAACCCTTATGCCGTTTCGAATTACGCGCACGTTATTTTAAATATGCCGTTCAATTTGGATAACGCCTGTCAATTTTGTTTTCGCTTCCAAAATTTCGACAGCTGCCTTCGCTTTTTGTTTTCCACGAACCCGAGGTATCTTTCACACAAATCAGACGACAAGCATCCGTTATTTCGAACCGTCAATTTAATTGCTTGTATTTAATCAGATGTACATCCTTTCCACAAAGAA
Source organism: Atriophallophorus winterbourni (assembly GCA_013407085.1). NCBI lineage: Eukaryota > Metazoa > Platyhelminthes > Trematoda > Plagiorchiida > Microphallidae > Atriophallophorus > Atriophallophorus winterbourni. Next base: position 30,681 of record JACCGJ010000477.1, on the reverse strand, counting down.
AACGCGGGGCGAATATTTGGTGTTGCTGACGCCAGGTTGTACAGCGAATGATAAGCAGCAGCTGTTGAGATGAAAAACGAACCGTGGAATTATCGATCTAAACGATATGGCTTCTCTTAGAGAATCGAGCGAAAGCGCTTGAGCTGATGTACTTTAGACCGATGGGTCACTTCGTTTATGTAAATGGTTTTGGTACCGTCAACCATTTTTTGACGAAGCAATTCATGTTCTCTTTCTAGATACAGTAAGACTAATTAATGAAACTTTACCAGTTATTTGTGTAAAAAAAGAGTTTTGGTGAAAAAGAAGTTGAAAAAATCACTAGTCTAAGCGGCTGATAAGGAACAAAAATAAAATTCGATTCAAAATTAAAATCATTTCTACGAAGTTTATAGCGGCAAGGAGAACCCATTCCATTCAGTCAACAGCCGAATGCTTTTCATCTATTCTAGTCTGAAGCTTTACTCGCGCATCCCAAATATGTGATCGATAGCGAATGCGCAAAACGTCGTAGTTAAAGATCGAGAGTTTTTTGCATAATTTGTAAAAACACCGTTGTAACGCTATTGCGATCTAATCAAGTTTGTTCTTTTCTGTGTACATGACCTAGACGACGGCCTAGAATTATGGATGTATGAAATCGCGAGCTTGATGAAGGAAGGTGCAGCACAATAATGGGCTAAGATGTTATCAAGTCACCCAAGAGTAAATAGATGTAAGAAATAATAACAGTAATGAGATTCAAGTCTGTTTCCGCATACATCTCATTGTCGCTGAGAAAAGGTTTAGCACGGTGTTAGTTGTGCAATAGAGAAGTACTGCACGAACGAATGTCCACGCGCCGTAGAAGTAGCATGAATATATGTGGCAACTTAGTATTAGAGAACGTAATTTCATACGATTAGCACAAAGTGATGGATGCGCATTGGAAGAATAATATCAAAATGCAACCGCTGTACTATGCAATAGGATACGCACGAATATCACAGTAAATTTCGAACTTGGCTGTTCAAATAAGACAAAGCAACCAATTCCACACATATTCATTGACGTTTAAAATATCGGTAAAATCATATTTTATTGTAAACTGTACACCGAGGGATTGTATATCATGGAATTCCAATGAATGATAACAGTAAACATGTGCCAGCATAAGGTTACTTGCAATGGATGTTTTCCATTTTTGTTAAAAAAATTGGTCCATACGGTGATGACAATTTTTGATACTAGAAAGTTCCGTAAATTGATACATTCCGCTTCTGTTGTGGCTTAATCAAGCGGCCAGGCGTTCGCTGCCATACACACGCGCAATAAATCTCATTTTTTGTTTTCACATTTAGAAACGGAACAACATGTCATACTATGCGAAAGTTGACGTGGTTTTCTAGAGTTACGCAGAATAATTTCAATCTCGTATCCAACAGAATTAAGCAAACGTTATCTTTCTGTATTCACTTAAATGCAAGGAGCATTAGACCAACAGAAAATTGCAAAGGTGAATTGGCACTGAAGATGTAATTTATAAGCCTTTCGTCGGGGAATCACCCTGGAATCTGATATTTTAACTGCGTACAAAGCATGTGTGACAGTGATTTCAGCGTGAAACATATTTTACTACCCACCGTTGTTTTGCAATTCACGGGAACAAATTTTGATGACTCTATCTGATGAAAGTGAAGTGCCTGATATCAGTGGTAGAGCCCAAGTGCGGCGGATCTAAGATACTTGGGATAATTTAACTCAATTTATCACTTAATCAGTTTGCAATATAATCAACGTTTGTGTTTTAATTCGATTTCGGTCCATTGTGCTGTGCAGTACATCACACACGCACTTACACACTACAACCGGTTTCTGGTCAGATGGAACCATCGAGGTTAGTTTAAGCGCGCCTTTACATAATGAAAAAGGGGTAAACAAAAATATGCCTAACAGAAAAATTAAATTAATGTAATTAGTCAGACTATAGTGGACTTATTATATTTTGTATATTCTGCTACATATGGCGAACTTCATTGGAATAATCTGTCTTCAGCATGGAATAAACTTCCAGACAGAAATATCAGATTATATAATTTGAATGTGCAAATGAAGTTTATGATGTGAAACGGATGGTAAACAATTTAGAAATTGTCAGCTCACCATTATAATCGTCCAATACTGCATGAGGTTCAGCTGCAGAACTAATCAAAACCTTAGGTAACGACCAAACTTCAAATGAACAACGTGTTCCCAGAACATTCGTTTGCATACATTCACGCAATTCTCTGCACGTGATATATAATTGTTGATGGAAGCATTTCAATTCTGTTCGGCAAATTCTCTGCAAGTCGGCGGACTCGAGATAATTTGCATACAAATTTTCGACTCACCTGGACAATATCAATGAAAATTTTCAAGGATACTCATTTGCATGATGAAAATGTTTGTTTATAAAATGCTGTAAACTTATGTCAATATTCATGATTCAACCGGCGATCAGACAGAAATCCATTCGAAAAATGAAGCTTTCTTTGCTTAAGAAATTACGTCATATCTTTTATTTTGATCAATAATCCATCAGATTAGTATATAGGCAAAACCCAATGGTTACGCCTGTTGACGCAGCGAAAATGTGAGCAGAATCACCCTCAAGTTGCACGTGAAAAAATTCATAGAGAGAGAGACATTAGGTTTCTTTACCCAATTTCTGTCGATATTTTGATACAAAATTTCTTTCAATTCCAAGTTGAATAATGATTGTGTCAACTTATCCGGGTGCTCACCGGATAATGGTAATAAATCCAGGATTCGGTTGCCTCGCAACGGTAATTAACTTCTCTTGTATTTTAGGCCAACCGTAGAATCTAGGAGTAAGATTTGAGTTTCAAACTCTACTTAACCTTACGTAAGCACTGTCATAGAAAATGTTCGTGACAGATCAGGGAATCATAATCATGAAAATGAAAGTTTGTAATAAATTAGTGTTAGCAATTTATTGGTAACGTTTTGCTTCTGACTCAGAAGCTCGTCAGACCAAGGTCGTCTAACTTAACTATCGCAGAACTAACCATGGACTTTGCGGTTCTTAACCAGCTTAGGATTTGTCAGATGAATGAAATTTAAGCTTAATCGCTGTGCGTTGAAACTGTCATTTTGCATCATATTTTCTATTTTGCTGTTGTCTATTCGGTCAAAATGACCCACCGATAAGTACACCTTAACCTTATCTTAATAATCGCTGTTGTTGGTGTCAGCTTTACTTTTCATTATGAACCTTAATGATAGATATATGTGTACCTTACTTTAGATTAAGAATTGATTGTCTTCCATGCGGAAAAAGGCTTGTTTCGCTTTGGTTTTCATGTTGGAGACATCAGCGATACAGTTCAATAACAATACAGTCGTCTCAATAGGAAGCTTATTAACGAGACCTCAATACAAGGGATACGTACCTTATCTTTCAAAACGCTTTTAATTATACAGAAAACCTAAATACATTCATTACGCTGGAATATTGACTGTAAGTCATTGCATTATTAGATATATCCGATAAAAGTTTATTATAAATTTCTCATAACTTATTGAAAATATGGTTCTGCCTTTGTAATACACACTTTGGATACGGGGATAAGACCGCGTGATTCCGCAAATCCTACAGAAATGCACTTCACGTAATTCTGCTCGCAAATTTTCGATGCTTTTGATCTAACTACCATTAGACAGCAACACGGTTCATTAAGAAGGCGCAGACCTTGCAGAACGTTTAAACTCAGTTGCTATCGCGGAAGATGAACAAAGTTTTAGCATTGACGTGATACGACAAGTGTGTTACAAATAGCATGAAATGCACTTGAATTATATACCAGTTTGTCGGATCGTACCAATAAGAGTGACCAAAATGTGAACAATGTCAATTTGTTTAAATATAAGCCCTTTGAATTTAATGGGAAATTATATAATCATAAGGAAGGGTTAGCAAAAGTTACACCGATATCGCGAGTACCTGTGAATTCATATGTAGTAATTTGGAATCAAGGCTTTCACCAATGTAAAACATAAGCCAAGGGAATAATTTACGTTGGCACCAGGTTAATGACATGGGAACCTTTGAGGGCATGCTTCAAATCGTTGAATAACTCAGACCCGTGAATTATGGTCACAAATGAATTATGATTTTATTCATTTATTCATAGATTTATTCATAGATTATATGCAGGTAAAAAGCTATGATTTACAAGACCCACAAAAATGTACATCGGGTCGGATGGTAAAAAAATATCAAAATATTGTTAGATTATTGTCAAACATCAAAAACATGCTTGTCCATATGGATATCTAGTGATTTCTTGAAAACTTCAACGGTTCCAGATTGTACCACACGAGTAGGTAAACTGTTCCACAGTTGCACATTGCGAACGGAAAATGCATATTTGCGGCGGTTTCACATGACTATGCTGTTGGTAAAGTTTTAATTGGTGACCTCGCAGATGGGTGTTATGGGAAAGATGAAACAAATGACCGCAAGGATGATTTGTTTGATTAAGCACTGTCCAAATGAATATAAGTGCTCCTCGTTTCCGTCTGTATTCAGCCGAATGCAAATTCAATAATTTAAGTCGCGTTTCGTATGGATAATTTGATAGTCCCAGGACGAGTTTTGTCGCTATGCGCTGTGGAGTTTCTAATAGCAGAATATCTTTTTTCAACCAAGGATCCCATGCCG